>JAAGKR010013577.1:384-13648 GCA_011419295.1 Clarias macrocephalus
GAACATCTCGCTCCACAGAGAGCATCTCGCTCCACAGAGAGCACCCGAGAACATCTCGCCCCACAGGGAGCACCCGAGAACATCTCGCCCCACAGGGAGCACCCGAGAACATCTCGCTCCACAGAGAGCACCCGAGAACATCTCGCTCCACAGAGAGCATCTCGCTCCACAGAGAGCACTCGAGAACATCTCGCTCCACAGAGAGCACCCGAGAAACCTGTTCCGTTCTGTACCCGAGCTCGGTGTCTCCCCCTCCCCAACCCCCCCCCCCCCCCCCCGCAGGTCTGCGTTCACGCTGTAATAGCGATTGTGATCCCGGACACACTCGCGTATTTACACAACCGGAAACAGTAGGTGGCGGTAGAGAGGACGTTGGTTTGTTTTTCGCCGGAAAAAAAACTAAGTAAGAAGAAGAAACACCCGCTCGGGTCATGAACTGTGAGACGCCTGTTAATGCTCCGTGTGGATGTTTTTATTTTTGCGACAAAAACAACGGCGCTCTGACACAACATGCCTAATGTACGGTGGCCGTGAAGTGCAAAACAAATTAACAAAACCGAAAACAAAATAACATTCAAAGACAAAATAACAAATTCCAAATACAATTAACAAAACCGAAAACAAATTAACAAAACGCAAAACAAAACAACAAATTAATTTTGGGTTTTGTTATTTTGTTTTTGAATGTTTTTATTTTGTTTTGGGTTTTGTTATTGTGGTTTTTAATTTGTTATTTTGTTTTCATTTTGTTAACTTGTTTTGCACTTCTCGGCCACCGTACTACTGACACATCTGTCGCGCGGCTCAGAGGGTGAAATGAGCGGCGCTGCACGGACACAGCACGCGGCACTGAGGAATGACTTTACATTTCTACTCTGTAAGGTGAGGAATCAGGTGTGTCCACATTCTCTACTGATCTACAGTCAAATAGAAATAAACTGCTCATTAAACATTACTTTCTTTAGTCACAGCACACGAGCGTTATTTAAATGTGTTACTTTTTCATCATAGTGTTTATGTACACTGTAAATTAATCACAGATGTAAACAATAAATAAATACATTAAAGAAATGCTACAAATAAATATAATGTCTGCTAGAATAAAGTTCCACAAATAGCATAGATACATATAATAAATATCTAATAATGCATTTTTCTGTTCTCCTCAGGATCATCTGGGTTCAGGGCTGGTGTGTGATGGCAGCGTGTCCTTGTGACCAGGAGAGACCAGGACTGGACACTAAATGCTCCTATTAAGAAGACAACAGTCCTACAAGAGAGATGCTTCTGCTCTTTTTTCATTACCTTCCTATGTGTAGATTTTCAAACTTAGCTGAGGTGCTGAAACTTAATTTAAAACCTCACCATGCATCAATGTTTAGTGTTTAACATGTTTTGTGTGCCGTGTGTTTATATAGTATTTTTGTAAATGTAAAAATAAATGTATACTGTGAAATCCAAGATGAGTCTGGGGGATTTGGAATAGAGACAAAGTACTGGATAGAGTGCAAAATGTTTTATTAAACATTATTAAATTAAAATATAATAAAAGTACATTTTGTGGCAAAAGTAGCTGTCAAATAGGAGAAAAAATATAAACATTAAAATGTAACATATTTTATATTTACTTGTATTTGCATAGCCAGAGTGTGTGTGTTAATGAAATGAAGACAGCAGTTGGTCCATCGTCTGCATCAACGTCCTATTCGTTCTCTTGATGTTCCTTCTTCTGTATCTGTAGTCGGCGCTTCTCCATCTAAATCTGAGATTTCATGCAGCATCATGAGTCTCCTGCTCTGCACGTCAGGTTTCGTCTCTTTCTTCTGTTGTTAGCTGGTCTTGTGCTGCTGTCAGAGGCCTCAGTCTGTGTTTCCTCCAGTGTCTGTCTGCAAGAAAGTATAAAAGCAAGAAATTAGCTGAAAGTTGAACCATAACAGCTTGTACAAATTACATTTTTCTAACATTTACATTTTGTCACAGAAATCACAGATAACGTGAAACTGTGTGTGGAGCTTATGTGGCTCATCAGCGTCTCAGTTTTTATAAGTGTCTCTGAAATGTGTTGAAGAATATACATGAAGGTTCTACATAACATATGAGTAAAGAGTAAAGTAGCTGTAACTCTAATAGCTACATAAGCACAACACTGGAGTTCATCACATTCTGCTCACAGGAACAGTTGAAATGATCTGAGACCTTACAGTGAGCAGACATGAGGAACATTCCAAGTGAACTTTGTTGTGAGCTATTCTCCAACACATCTCTGAGACTAGCCCCTTTATGGCAGAGTGGCCTGACGGAAGCCTCTCCTCAGTGGAAGCCCACATGGAGTTTGCTAAAAAACACCTGAAGGACTCCAAGATGGTGAGAAATAAGATTCTCTGGTCTGATGAGACCAAGATAGAACTTTTTGGCCTTAATTCTAAGCGGGATGTGTGGAGAAAACCAGGCACTACCCATCACCTGTCCAATACAGTCCCAACAGTGAAGCATGGTGGTGGCAGCATCGTGCCGTGGGGGTGTTTTTAACTGCAGGGACAGGACGACTGGTTGCAATCGAGGAAAAGATGAATGCGGCAAGTACAGGGATATCCTGGACGAAAACCTTCTCCAGAGTGCTCAGGACCTCAGACTGGGCCGAAGGTTCACCTTCCAACAAGACAATGACCCTAAGCACACAGCTAAAATAACGAAGGAGTGGCTTCACAACAACTCTGTGACTGTTCTTGAATGGCCCAACCAGAGCCCGGACTTAAACCCATCAGCATCTCTGGAGAGACCTGAAAATGGCTGTCCACCAACGTTTACCATCCAACCCGACAGAACTGGAGAGGAACTGGAGAGGATCTGCAAGGAGGAAAGGCAGAGGATCCCCAAATCCAGGTGTGAAAAACTTGTTGCATCTTTCCCAAAAAGACTCACGGCTGTATTAGATCAAAAGGCTGCTTCTACTAAATACTGAGCAAAGGGTGTGAATACTTAGGACCATGTGATATTTCAGTTTTTCTTTTTTAATAAATCGGCAAAAATGTCAACAATTCTGTGTTTTTCTGTCAATATGGGGTGCTGTGTGTACATTAATGAGGAAAAATTAACTTAAATTATTTTAGCAAATGGCTGCAATATAGCAAAGAGTGAAACATTTAAGGGGGTCTGAATACTTTCCATACCCACGGTATGTACATATATTTAAATAATAGTATATGTACATTTAACCCATTGAGTGTTTTTATTTTTTTGCATTTGTCCCGATTTTCACACTAATTTAGTCTTACCCAATATCCAGGGAGGGGCCAAAGACTATCACGTTTCCTCCAAACCATATGATGCCAGCCGACCACATCTTTTCAAACTACTTGCTCATGCACCGTTGGGGGCGGCGTAACACACTCAGACGTGACCTTCTGTTTGCTTGAGCTTACAGACACCCATGATTGATGTGAGAGCACAAAGCGAGAGCTCAGTCAATCAGCTTTCTTAAGGCCCCCGGCTGCTAGAGGCTACAGCATCACCTGGGAATCGAACTAGCGATCTTCGGATGATAGGGTGAGCAATTTACCACTGTGCTGCGCAGTAATAATGTTTTTGGTTCACATAAGCCCACTCTTCATTCCTGGGTGAAGTGAAAATAATGATTATTTTAATGTGTGTTCCATGGATGATGCCCACAACTCCATGAATGCAACTTGTTTCCGCTGATTTTATGCTGCGTGGTGGGAAATGTATGAATCTGTGCAATATCAGACATGTGATGTGTTACAAAAAGTAGTTCATTAATGTCCAAACGTATCTTTTTATGAGTTCCATCTCACTCAGTGTTACTAAAATGTCTCTCCTCAGCAAGCGTCTCTGGCTGAATGCCAGTTGCTCACTACTCCTAAATAGGTAGGACACCTCCGGAGCTCTCCTTTATCAGGTTTCCTGTATTAAGAATTTTGATAAATTGCTCTAAATCCTACTCCTAATCCTAATCCTAAAAGTAGGACCTGACTGGCGTGACTCTGAGAATTTTTGGCCACTTAGGAGTGATTTCCTACTCTGAGACGCTTAGTAAATACAGGCCCTGATATTATGTGGGACATTTTGTCCTGTTTTGTCTCCTGCTTCTCAGCAGAGCTGTTTACTGTACAGTTCTATTCACAGTCTTTATTTAGAAACATGCTTTTGGTGAGTAATTCGTCCCTCACCTGCTCGATTCTTTTCCTCGGGTGTAAAGTTCAGCCCCGAGTGTTTAGCTTTCTCTCTAAACCCAATTTTTAAAAATGGTTTTGTTTGTAATTTTGGTTTTTAAAAATATCTGCTTGTGATGGCAGGATTGTGTGTTAAGTACAGAAATACACAATAAAAAATATATTTTGTGTGGGTGTGTATGTTTGGTCACAAAACTGAAAGTTCATATTAATACCTTCTTTATTGCTGATATAAATGTGTTTAAACAAACAATTAATCATCAGGAAATCTTTACACCGTTACCGAGAAAGAAAACACACACACACACACACACACAGTGTATATAACATAATCTTAGATAAACATATATTTACATATAAGACATTTAAATCATGCAGTTTATAAACACAAATTTCAATATAATTTACCACAAAAATATTATTTTGTTTATATTAATTTTATAAACAAACTAATATAATTTAGTTTTTGTGTCATGCTGTATCTAAAAATCCAGTAGGACAGTTTTTTGGACTTTTTATCCTCAGGGTTGATGATCCACAAGATCTGTCAGAGGCTTTAACGCCGGATCCTCTTCCTGTCACAACCCTCCTCTTTTGGAACCATGCCTGAGACCGGCACCGCAGGGGTTGGCACTGGTTAGTGTTTGGTTAAGAGTCTTCCCCAAGGACCCAAAATTGGAAAACCAACGTTTTCCTCTTTTATTTAACTAAGAATATCGGAACACGGGCTGGACTTGCTATAGTTTATATTATATTTAGTTATATGTAAATAATTTTGTGTTCAATACCTGATTAATAAAAAAAAATGACTGCAAAAATGACACCTAATCAAATCATCATACATCATAATCAATATGTTCATAAATCTAAAAATAAAATAAAAAAACCTTACAACCAACATTTCGAAACCTATAGAATAAAGACCTCCACCAAATAACCTTGATAAAACTGTTAAAAACTGTTTTACATAAAATAAAACTGTTTTTTTTTTTTTAAGGAAAACTGGAGAAAGTTCATTTAGAATGGGAGAAGTAACTATTCCCAGTTTACACCTCTTTAATGAGAATGCCGTAAGGTCTGATGGAGTTCTCCACGATCTCCTTCTCCTGCTCCGCCGTGCTGTCCGCAGGAACTGGGATCAGCCAGTAGTTCTTCTTTTTGATAATCTTCCGGTTTTGCGGATTTATTCGGTTCTGCATGACGGTTCTGTACGTTTTCCCGGTTATCTTGGATGTAAAGGTCTTGCTCATTGTATAATCTTCTGCAACTTTGTCAGGAGTTGAATAAATGCCGCGACCATAAGCCACATGTGGACCTGCTCGGTAATGTAATGCGATTCCTTTCACGCCTTCGATGCTCGTACCAAGAAAGGAAACGGGCCACTCCCCGGCCTCAGAGTGACTCCTCCTTCGTCAGAACCGAGTTAGGCATTTCCATCCGGGTACTTCTCTCACCTTCACGGCTCTCCTCCGCGCGAGCACTCCGAGGTATCTGTCAAGTTTCTGAAATCAAAATCAAATCCTGGATCAAAAAACTCCTCCATGTCCACGAACAGCTCGTTCCGTAAAGCAGAGATGTCATTCTCGCTTACTTTTAACCCTTTCAGTAACTCAGACACGGTCATGTCTCCCTCACCCATCAGAGCCTTCGTTAAAACAACAGAGACAAAATTTTCAACAGTCAGTGTGTTGATCATTTCCTTCGCTTTGCGGTTAGCGATGGGTTTGACTGTAGCACCGGTGAGAGTGGAGAGAGCCTCCAGCGCGAGCTCACGGCTCATTCCCGGCATGACGACGTCTGGATCTGAGGCCTGACCGTGTCTGAAGGTCTGCGCTCACACTGAGCCTCCTGAACTCTGAGAGTTTGCAGTTCGGTGCTCAGAGATTTAAGGGAATGGGTGTAGCTTACATGTTACGTAACAAGGAAGTATTACATTTAAGGAACTATGTACTGTATGTATACAGTGCTGTGAAAAAGTGCCTGATTTTTTTGCATATTTGATACACTTAAATGATTGAAGTCATGAAAAAAAAATTTATTTTACACAATAATAACCCAAGTAAATACAAAATGCAGTTTTTAAATTATGATCACCAAATGTTTTTAAAAGCTGAGTTAAATTTCACTTTCCACAGACATACCTGATTACTGTCAGACCTGCTCACTTAAATAGAACCTGACTGACAAAGTGAAGGACTCTAAAATACCTTAAAAACCAACAGGTCATTCCACGACCTAAAGAAATTTAGGAACTGATGTGAAACAAAGTAATTGGCATGTATCAGTCTAAAAAGAGTTACAGAGTCATTTCTAAGGCTTTGGGACTTAGCTGTGAACCAAGGTAAGACCCATTATCCACAAATGGAATAGTTGGAACAGTGGTAAATCTTTCCAGGAGTGGCTGGCCTACCAAAATTACTCCAAGAGCACAATGACGACTCATCCAGGAGCTCATAAAACAACCCAGGACAACATCTAAAGACCTGCAGGCCTCACTCGCCTCAGTTAAGGTCGGTGTTCATGATTCAACAATAAGAAAGAGACTGGGGGCAAAATTAGTGTCCATGGGAGAGTTCCAAGGCGAAAGCTACTGCTGACCAAAAAGAACACAAAGGCTCATCTCACCTTTACCAAAAAACATCTTGATTATCCCCAAGACTTTTGGGCAAATATTCTGTTTACTGATAAGACGAAAGTTAAACTTTTTGGAAGGTGTGCATCCCGTTACATCTGGTATAAAACTAACACAGTGTTTTATAAAAAGAACATCAGACCAACAGTTAAACGTGGTGTTAGTGTGATGGTCTGGTGCTTTGCAGCTTCAGGACCTGAACGACTTGTCATTATTGATGGAACCTTGAATTCTGCGCTCTACCAAAAATCCTGAAGGAGAATGTCTGGCCAAAATCAAAGTCTAGTACACATGCGCATGGATGTTGACTAAACGAGTGACCCATGTGCACTGAGAACGAGCATGGGAGAGGATTACCCACAATACTGCTCGAATTTCAAGACCTTGCTCGTTTACTGAGTTAAAATTTATTAAACATTTTTTGCTCATCTTGTAAAACACTTGCAGACCAATGTACTCGCAATCCAAGGTTTCAATTTATTTGAGTATTTTTTAAAAATAAATACATAACTAATCAGTTAAATATTTTATGAACATTAACATTTAACAGGAAAATGAAAGATTTTGTAAAAATAAACATTTCTTTACAAGGTCTCCCTGCCCTGCTGATTTACTGCATAAAAAAATTAAACATCAGGGGCCGTATTCACAAAGCTTTTAGAATTCTCTCAGAGAGCTCCTATTTTAGCCTAAAAAGTCCTAGCTGGGAGTCCTAGACTAAAAGTGATTTAGGAAACTTGGAGGAGGTGTGGTTGGCCCCATTGCCAGGGATGACGCAGCAATTCACGGACTGTGATTGGTTGATAAAAAATCATTCCTTAAAATGTGCTCTTTGTGAAAATAGAATATATGATAATAGAACAGATGGCGAAATCACTGTGAATGTTTGTATATAAAGAAACTGTATAATCATGACTACAGGCTACTTCATGCAAAGTTTCTGTTATAGGATAAATATCTTAAAGTTAAAACAGCCACATGTTGAAAATGTGTCTTTTGAAGCAACCAATTTCCAAACAGTAGCTACCATATTTACGTTCTTAAATTTATTTACCATAATGATTTTATTATTTGTGACCTATTTCAGATTGATGGGAACAAAATGGCTCAACTTTTACAATTTACATGATTACAGGACAGTCTGTTTAAATTGCAGTTTTGGAAGGTATGTGGCCAACAATCCAAGAGAGATGGAAAGAAGTAAAAGAACGAGAAAACCAAACTGGACAGAAGAGCCGTGTTTACTTTTAGCTCAGTTAGTTGAAGAAAATAACGCAATTTTAAAAGGTAAATTTGACTCCGGTATCAAAGCTCAAGGAAAGGGGCAGCCCTGGGAGAAAATATCTCAGCGGATAAACTTCTCATTGCCTCTGGTTGTGCGCACCAGGGAGGAATGTGAAAAGCGGTGGCATGTGTTGCAGTCTTAAGCCAGGAGGGAACGCAGCACACAAATGGGATTCTTCAAACACAGGTGAGTGATATTGCAGTTTCTTACTACTGTATATCTGGCTTGATTAAATATGCCTACAGGACTGTACACCTAAGCTACTGTGTTTTTAGGTGGAGAACCACCTCCTAAACAGGTAGCGGAAACTGTATTTAATATACTTGGACACTCTGCAATATCACTGGTCACTGAGCTGAAGGAAGGCACAGACAGAATCCTTGTTTTATTGATTGCATGTAATATTCTAATTTTCGGAGATTGTGGATTTGCGGTTTTCACGAGCTGTATTCCATAATCATCTCAATTATGACAAATCAAGGCTTGAACTATCTCGCTTTGCATGTAACGAGTCTATCTCATATATTAGTTTCACCTTTTAAGTTGCGTTACTGAAATAAATGAACTTTTGCACAATATTCTAATTTTCCGAGTTTCATCTGTAACAAAGGTAGGACAAGTAGACAATAGGCCAGGGGTGGCCAACCCTGGTCCTCGAATCAGATGTGCTCAGTCAATCAGAGCACATCTGATTCAGGTGATAAGCAGTGAGAAGTGCAGGGATAATTAGAAAACACGCAGGGCTGCGGCTCTCGAGGACCAGGGTTGGCCACCCCTGCAATAGGCAAATAAATAGAAATAACAAGTGCTGCTTAATATATAGAGCATGTGCCATATTTTGTGAACAACAAACAAAACAATAAATAAAAGAATTGTTTTCCGCATTTTCTGCAGCATGGAGCCATCAGAGGAACCAGAGCAGTCAACGTCGTAGGTCTGCGAGGTCTGCGAGTGTATCAGATAAGCCTTCTTGCTGCAGCCACCCCAACACCATCCCTGCTGGACAGAAAATTAGAGATCGAAATCGATACCCTCACATAGCACAAAAAAGTTCTCTGTCTACAGGAGGAGTATTATAAGCTACAAATTTAGTTGCTAAAATATAAGAAGAATGTTGAATAAAAAGTGTATCATGGTCACAGGGTCTTTCTACAGTTGTATGGAATTTTGTTCAGTAGGCTACATACACCAGTTTAGAAATGACTTCAAATGTTACTTACCTAAAATGCAATTTTGTAAATTGAGCTCTGTGACGAATCCCACTTTGCGACATGTCCCTCCCCTGGGTAAACTAAATGTCTTCATCATCGTCACCTTCATCATCGTCACCTTGATTACCATCATCTGCATCACCATTACCATGGCTGCTTTCGAGAGGTCCTGGGATTTGTCGTGCTTTGCAGATGTTGTGAAGCCCTGCACCGGCCGTAATGACTTTGCAGACCTTAGCTGGTGACAGACGCACTTAAAAGAGAAAATATCAAAAGATATCACAAATTAAGGGGGCCTAATGCACTCAACAATAATGTAGATATGTTTGATGAAATCTCTCTTGCTTGTAGTATATTTAAGCACATTTGTAACTACAGTTTATTTTCATGATTACAATGATTCACTGTTAGTCTACTGTTTAGCACCTGTTGTAGTTTAGTTGTGGTCCTGGGTCTGGGTGGAGGAAAGCTGTGAGGAGCCATGGTTTGCATGGGTAGCCACTGTCCCCTAACAAATGACAGTTAACCGGCACATAATGTCCTTCAAAAAGCTGCCTCAGGCCCCTCTCGGACAGTATCCTGGCATCATGTGTTGAGTCTGGCCATTTTGCAACAATGTCTAAAATTTTGTAATCTGCACTGAAAACAAGTTGGGTATTGATGCTGTGGATCCTCTTTCTGTTGACAAAAACGTCTTGATTTTCCAATGGTGCGATTATGCAGATGTGCATCATCAATTACACCAACAACAGCGGGGAACCCACTATGTCCATGAATGCCCTTTTGTGAGGCTGCAGAGTGTGAAATGAACTGGTGTCCCTTTATGAGACTGTGAAAGTGCTTCAATAGTTTGTGTGATCACTCTGCTGATGGAAGGTTGTGACAGACACAAGTCATCACTACTGCACTGTTGCATTTTCCTGTTGCCAAATACCTCAGTGTTGTAATCACTTTCACTTCTGCCGTTATGGCATTACTATGTTGGCTTGGAGATGTGAGCGCATCTCTAGTAAATTCGACCATAAACATTTGTGATCCAATTTCTAGTCTTTAATGAACTCACAGTTGTTCAGTGTTTGGAGAATATTTCTTCTTTCCGCCATTTTGTCCTCTGCTATAGAAACTCTTAAGCCTCTTAAAAGTCCTCCTCTCTACTCTTAACATTTTTTACCTTAGGAGCTGTTTTTAGGGCTAAGATGTTTCGTGAATCATTTTTATCTTTACTAAGATTTTGTCCTAAATTTAAGGGGAAATTCTAAGGAAATGTCATAATTTTAAGAATTTTCTTAGAATTTCATCACTAGGAGAAACTTTTAGGCTTAAGAATCTTTGTGAACATGGGCCCTGGTATTAAGTGGGACTTTTATCACGTTGTGTCCCAACTGTTTTGTCTCCTGCTTCTCAGCAGAGCTGTTTACTGTACACTTCTAATCACAGTCATTATTTAGAAGCATGCTTTTGTTGAGTCGTTCGTCTTTCACCTGCTTGGTTCATTCCACCGAGTGTAAAGATCAGCCCAGAGTGTGTAGCTTTCTTTCTAAACCCTAATCATACCTTTGTTTTATTGTTTTTGTTTGTGTTTTTTTATGTGTGTTTGTGGTGACAGGATTGTGTGTCAGTTAAGTACAGTGGAACCTTGGATTACGAAACTAATTCGTTCCGGAAGCAGGCTCGTATTTCAAAACACTCATAAAACAAAGCAAATTGTCTCATAAGAAATAATGGAAACCCAAATTATTCATTCCACAGCCCAAAAAAATAAATACATAAAATAATTAATTATTATTTTACTTTATATATTGTTATATATAATATATAAAGTAAAAATAAAACAAATTAACCTGCACTTTACCTTAAAAAAAGTAACAATACATTTAATTCAAAATTTAATTAGAAAAAATAATTTCACTAATTAAAAAATCCTGCGTCTTAAGATTGACCTGCAGTGAAACATGTGCAGTGTGACTTCCTTAACATTGTCCATAACCTGAGCACTTCTGTTAGGTATGGTGTATATCCGGATTTGTGTGTGTGTGTGTGTGTGTGTGTGTGTGTGTGTGTGTGTGTGTGTGGTCACAAAACTGAAAGTTCATATCACTAACTTCATTATTGCTGATATAAAGGCGTTTAAACAAACAATTTATTATAAGGAAGTCTTTACACTGTACTGAGAAAGAAAACACACACACACACATACACACACACACACACACACACACACACACACACACACACACAGAGTGAAAGACATAAGGTATCACAACTGATATTAATCTGTCTATCTCCACCATCTGTACACGACACCAAACATAAAGGATTTGATTTATTAATAAATCTGTTATAATGACTATTAATGAAATAAATAATTTTTAACATTTTTATTTAAGATGCTCCTCTGTCAGAAAGTTCCAGTTGGTGTTGGACACATCGGTTCTGACAAAAAAAAAAGGGAAAGAAAGAAATGCGGAATAGAGAACCAGTTCTACCAGCGTATATACGGAGATAAAAGCATCTCTATATGAAACACAATTAATCGTGCAGATTATCAACACAAACATCATAAAGATTATTTTAAAGTAATCCAATTCCAGCACAGTTTATAAACAATTTACCAAAAAAAGAAGAAAAAAAAGCTATTGTAAAGCATTAATATTGCTTTATTTGTTCTTTCTCGTGCTGTATCTAAATATCCAGTAGGCTTAGAGATCATTCGTCCTGTTTTTTTTTCTCCCTTTTATCCTCAGGGTTGATGACCCACAAGATCTGTCACAGTCTTTAACGCTGGATCCTCTTCCTGTCACAACCCTCCTGTTTTCTAACCGCGCCTGGGCACCGCATGCAGTGATTGGGATGATCGGGGTGGAGGCTTTATTTTATTTAATTCAATATAAAGAAAGAAAATCAGAACACAGGCTTGAATTGTTATAGTTTATATAGATTTAGTTAATTATTCTACTTTTAATTAAATCAAAATGTTCATAAATCAAAAAAGAATTAAAAAACTTCCAACCAACATTTAGGAAGCTACAGCATGAAGACCTCCACCAAATAAACCCGAACTGTTTTTGTTTTTTTTTAATTGGAGAAAGTGTAAAGATGTTGAATCAGTTAGACTGTGAAAGGTGACTTCTCTCACTTTCCACCTCTTTAATGAGAATGCCGTAAGGTCTGATGGAGCTCTCCACGATCTCCTTCTCCTGCTCCGCCGTGCTGCCCGCAGGAACCGGGATCAGCCAGTAATCAGGTTTCACTGTAATTAACCGTTTCTCTGGGTTTATCCGGTTCTGCATGATGGTCCTGTAGGTCTTTCCGGTTATCTTGGAAGTGAACTCTTTGCTCATTGTATAAGCCGCTGCGACTTTAATGTCAGGAGTTGAATAAACACCTCGACCATATGCTGCATGTGGACCTGCTCGGTAATGTGAACGTGCGATTCCTTTAACACCTTCGATGCTCGTGCCATGAAAGGAAACGGGCCACTCCCCGGCCTCAGAGTGACTCCTCCACCCAGCAGGCCCGAGCCAGGCGTTTCCATCCGGGTACTTATCTCTCACCTTCAGAGCGAAGCGGTACCACCCGGCCGGGCGCGTGTACGGCTCTCCTCCGCGCGAGCACTCCGAGGTATCTGTCAGGTTTCTGAAATCAAAATCAAATCCTGGATCAAAAAACTCCTCCATGTCCACGAACAGCTCGTTCCGTAAAGCAGAGATGTCATTCTCGCTTACTTTTAACCCTTTCAGTAACTCAGACACGGTCATGTCTCCCTCACCCATCAGAGCCTTCGTTAAAACAACAGAGACAAAATTTTCAACAGTCAGTGTGTTGATCATTTCCTTGGCTTTGCGGTTAGCGATGGGTTTGACTGTAGCACCGGTGAGAGTGGAGAGAGCCTCCAGCGCGAGCTCACGGCTCATTCCCGGCATGACGAAGTCTGGATCTGAGGCCT
>JAAGKR010013578.1:0-13646 GCA_011419295.1 Clarias macrocephalus
TTTAATTTATGGTGCAGGTTTAACTTCAGGCAAATACCTAAGTATTGCCAAAGTTTCATTAAATTCTGTCGATGGAACATTTTCTGCGACCGGTTTCGGGTCCTCCTATGTATGAAACGTAAAGATATTATTGAAATAGTAAGTTCTGACCAATGTACAGTCAAGTTCTTTTATTTATACTGCATTCATACATTTGCTGTATCATAGTCTGAGTCAGGTGAGTCCTGAGCTTTTTCCACACAGTCATGAGGGACAACATGTACTATAAAAGCCGAACCACACTACTCCATAACTGTACCATATAATTAACTACTCTTGAATTTTCTTCTACGCTGTGTGTATTAACACTGCATTGCTGACAAGCACATGACCCGGCCAGCACCAGAGGCAAATCCTGTTCCTCCGCTGCAGAAAAAAATGATCTTCAACTCAGCTTCTCTGCCTCCGGCATGTCACGACGGAGGAGAATAAAATGTCCTCAACTGTTATCAGCTTCACTGAGATCACTTATAAGTGTCCTAATGTAAAATGATGGAGATAATGTTAGTGAAGGCTGAACCACCTCAATCGAAACTGTCTGATCCAATCAAAACAAATTTTTCATCGGAATGAGAGAGACAGTGTAAACGCTTGATAGTCTGTTCAAGCCAAGAAATTTCATCACGAGTCCCGGATTGATTTGAACGGCGTAAAACTCATGTGATCTCCATGCTCTTTGTAGAACCGGTTACTGCTTCTTTGCGTCTCTCTCTTTTTTTTTTCTTTTTTTTTTTTTTACACAGTCAGCTATGCTTCTTCCTTAATTATTAGCCATAATGATCTCGAGTCACATTAAACACCTCATGACAAATGAAAAAGTTTGTGAAAATTTTGAATGTTATAAAAACTTCTATTATTTATTTATTTTATTTTATAGCATTTAATTTGGGAAGATTTTTCATGTTATATAAATAATTTAAACAACAAAATAATGTTTTATCATAATTTAAACATTCATCCATTAAACCGATTGCACATTTAAGATGCAATAAAATATTCTTTAAGATGAAATAAAAGCAGAATACATCTTTAAGGGCAGACTGGCAAGAATCTGACAGGAAAGCTCTGTTAAAGCTCCAGGACGAACTCAGACACTCAGTCTGCTGCAATACCACAAAGTATGTTGTTACTGGAAAAGTGCTATTTGCCTCCTACATCTACAGCACTGTAGTCTGAACTAAAAGGCTCTCGCTGTAGATTTTTATATGTCAGGATCGCTACAGAAATGCATCACTACTAGAACCAGGAAAGATATGATACATTTTTGAAAATTATTTAAAACATGACTTACTTCAGTTAAATTAGTCAGTGATGCATATCAAGTTACAATAAAAGATTTTTTTTCCCAGGGTAAAAAACTGCGCATATCTACAGTATTTTATGCTTCGAGTTATTACACTTCTCTTCCATCATTTAGACAAATGGCTTATCGCCGCGCGGATAAATGTGTTATAAATTCACAGCCTGAATAGAACCGGTAAGGGATGGGACGATATGATGCTCCTGATTCGATATACAGTAAACATGATACAATTTAAAGTTCAATGATGACAGTGTATAACTGCAGAATATTCGCACGCGCACTTTATTCCTTTTTCCCTTTTCTTGCAATGGTTTGATTATGTGCCCCAAAAAACAACCATATATGCAGCACGATGCAGAAAATCAAAAATATCCATACATCTAGGAACCTCTGTAGTCCAACTAGGCAAGTGGTGACCATTGTATTTATTCCCATTTTCACAACCGAGGTAGGACCTCCAGTCAACATTCACACAATATGGGAAATTTGGGAACGCCAATTAGCCTAATGTCTTTAGACTGTGGGAGGAAACTGGAGTACTTTGAAGAAACCCACCAAACACGGGAGAACATACAAACTCCATGCACAGGCGGGAATCGAACCCTCGAACCTAGAGGTACAGTATAAGGCGCCAGTGCTAACCACTTAGCCACCGTGCTGCCACTATTAAACATGGAAATTCCTAAAATAAATGATGTTGAAGAAATTTGTATGTAAACTACAATAGGCATAATGCAACCTTAAAGCCAGTTACTAATATACTGTACTGCATATGTAAACTGATTCAGTAAAAGGTCAACAAGCAAGACTGTTATAGTTTTTTTTTTTAATTGCGCCCTCTGCTGACAGAGTTTGGAATAGGAAAATAAAAACAATCTACGGATAACAATGCATGTCGATTCACTTCTGTTATCATGATGACAAAAATTAAAAAGTTACTGACAATATAATGAGACCACAATACATATCACGAGACCAAACAATACAGGTACTGTATATTTCGTGACATTTTTGTTTCGTAATATCGAATTTCGCTACATTTTCCCATCCCTAGAATGCATTTCGGAAATTCCCAAACGTGCAAAAATCATCTATAAAAAATCCATACGATTTATTTTCAGGTTGGACAGACACTGATTTAAGGCTCTTTTCACACTAGGCACAAATTACGTCCTGGTCATCTTTATAATTCGTATTGTTGTTCCGTCTCTGAGTACACGTGTGTATCAAGTGCACACTGATACAGTAGGTGCCAGTGCACACCTAGTTGGTTGATAAATGAATATGGGTACATAACGGAATTGATTGTCCCCTATCTCTAGTTTACACTAACAATATCGGCTGCTTTACAGTTTGATTGTCTGTAACCGGTGATCGGCCTCAGATTCTAAACCGAGTACCGCGACAGAAACTAATTTCTATACCATTACATTATCAAAAATCATGCGCCAAATATCCTAACACACATTTAATAAAAAGTAAACAAGTATGTTCTGTTTATTATCCTTAAATATAATCCTTTTATTCTAAAGCCGATGAAAAGCTGGCGATAATTCTGCAACTGTCACAGTAACCTTTCCCAAAATAATGTCAGTGAGCACTGACTCCGCACTTATTTACCGTATGTACGCAACAGCGCCCCTTAATGGAGCTCAAGTGCATAAAACAGACCACTTGCAGAAAGAAAATGCAAATGCAAAAAAACTTACCAGTCTCACTGGCTCCTCCCTGAGTGGCGAACTGGAGCGTCCGATGGAGGAGGAGAAGCGGCTGCTGCTGCTGCTGCTGCTGCTCAGGGCCTCCTGCGTGGAGCTGCGAGACATCCCAAACCCTGAGCGTAAGCTGCTGCCGCTTGTGTAGGACTCGGTGGCATTGCTTGTCCGGACCCTGTACGCCTGCTTCAGACTGCTGCTGCTGGAAGTGTCGTTGAGGGCCAGCGAGGACAACTCCCGTGTCAGGTCGCTCTGACTAACTGACTTTCTTCGGTCCAGGGAGACGCTGGACATGGGAGAGGCGGAGAGGTAGCTGGTCTGTGCCGACGAGTAGCCATAAGTTGAGTAGGCTGAGCCGCCATTCAGTCCCGAACCGTACCCCTTTATGGGTGTGCGACTCAGGCTCTCGCTGCGCCGGCCGCTGGTCAGCAGGTCAGTGCGAGGGACGGAACGGCCGCGCTCGGGTTCCGAGGTGCTGTAATTCCGCGTGCGGCCGCTGCTCGAGTTTAGGTAGCTAGAAGTCGAGTACGCCGTCGAGGGGCTTTTATAGGAGAGCTTGTCACGATCGTAAGTCGCGAGCGAGGGCGTCAGGGAGGAGCTGTATGAGCTATAGTGGCTGGTGTAGGAGGAGCCAGCGTAGCGCTTGGCCGTGGAGGAGACGCGAGACATGCTGAGAGCTCAGACAGAGGAGAGACGCCGACAGGCCGCATCGACTGCAAAATAAGAAGAACAAGTCTTTATTTTCATAGCGTCCTTCAGCATAGTTAGTTATTTTTCAGTATTAAATGATAATAACAACTATAACAACGCCACTGCAACAATCATCATCATAGGCAACATTATTGCTCATTAATGATGATGATGATAATTGTGGTTCTTGGTATATTGAATTAATTATAAATACAGAAGCAAAATAAACCAATATCCAAAATTTCTATTTGTATTCTGCAAAAAAAAAAACAAAACAACAACAAACAAACAAAAAAAAAACACAAAAATTTGAACAAAGTCACATTCTTCTCCCCCGCCAATCTGTAACGCAAACTTCCAATCGGAAACTACACAAACACCGTCTATAAATATTGGATACCGTGGTGAATTCAGAACGCCGTGCTCTTAAAACCATTCAATTATTGATTAAAAAACATTGCACGACTATTCGGGACACGGCATGCGTGTGATATGTGTGTGTAAACAGGACTAGATTTGTTAAGCTATGGCACTGTGAAGCTTTGTCCCTCCCACATTCTTCTAGGGAGGTCTGATGTGCACTCGGGCCTTTGCACTGCAGACTCTGCAGTGTGTGTGTGTGTGTGTGTGTGTGTGTGTGTGTGTAACATGAGTCTCCTGAGCAGAGCCGTATGTTAGGGTTGCACAGCACGTTCTCATGGAGAGTCGGGCTCTTGTTCGGGAGCCACTGCGGTGTCTGAATAAATAAAAGTATCTGGTGTTGTTGATCCGTGTTGGGTTCAGTAAAAGGCTCCTATTTCTTTAACTGCTCTCCTTCGCTCTCGCTCTTTCTCGTTCCACGTTCGCCGTCTTTCCTCTCTCTCTCTCTTGCTCTCTCTCTCTCTTTCCCTGCAGTCCACAAACGCATCAATAATTCAGTATTTAGTTCTGGGGTTTGTAGCACCAGAGGCAGACCAAGACACATGGCATACAAAGACTAAAATAATAATAAAAAAAATAAATAAATCCCCACTACAGAAGATACCAAAACCCACCCAAGCATTTCCCGCTCTAAAACCTCGTTCCCTTAGTGTCCAGAGTAAACAAAAGCTAACGGACAGCATGCAGTGTTGTCGCCGGTATCTAAGGGACGTTTCCTAGCAAAACTATCCTGAACAGATACAGATTTACTTTTTTACTTTCTGGCCTCTGAGAAGAAATTCAGGATACATGTCCCGTTCCAAGCCACTGTACAATTATATTTATAAATATAAATATCTAAAAAAGAATAATTTAAGTTGAAACCAAATATTTTTCCCACATAAATGCATTAATTAATTTTTCTGTGGATAATGGTGGATATGAAGCTTATTCCAGGATCGCTGTGCATAAAGCAGGAATACACCATCACAGGGCACGATGCACACACATGCACAATCGAACATGAGGTTCCAACATTCGATTGGGGGTGGCGCGGTCGTCTTGCACGTCCAGGATCCGGGTTCGATTCCCACATGTTTGGATGTTCTCTCCGTGCTTGGTGGGTTTCCTCCCACAATACAAACATATGTAGGATAAGCTGACTGGTGTTCCCAAGCTGCCTGTAATTTATGAATGAGTGTGTATATGTGTGTGTGCCCTATGTTGGATTGGCACCCTGTTCAGGGTGTGCCCTAAGTCTTCTGTGATATGTTCCAGGCCCACCGCGACCCTGTATACAACATAAAGCGGTATAGATGATGAGTGAGTGTTGAATCTGATGGCTTGAATCGAGGTCCCTGGGAACCTCAGTCTCTTTAAGTAAGAATATAAATTGCTTTACTTTTTCTCCAGATGAGCCGGGATTTTCTAGATGATTTAATTGTTGTTTTAGACTTTGGTGGACTGGAGTCTAATCCAGGGAACCCACGGTGAAGTACTACGCACGCACACACACACACACACACACACACACACACACACACACACACACACACACACACACACACACACACACACTATCAGCAATTCTGGAAACACCAAACAGCCATGAAAACTCATCTCACACACCGAACTCGAAACCCCAGAATCGAGGTAACCGTGGTAACCACTTAGAACCACACATGAACAGTAGTCTAAAGCAGAGAGTGTCAAATACTTTAGAACTAAACATGACGTCTTATTAACGTTTCTGTGGATACCGAAGAAAGCGACTATAAGGGATTTAATTATTTTACATCGCAATCCTGGAGTCTTTCTTTTTTCTCCGAACATAAACAAAGCTCACACTCAGCATGTTCAGTACTTAAACCCAAAGTGTCAGGCATGTCTATATTTACTCTGGAATATGAGCGGATAAGAGCTCGTGGTGTCGGTCATGGCCAAACTGACGCCTTACGTCAAGCTGTGAGCCGCTTCTTACCTAAACCCAGCCTGCTCACAAATTGTAAAATGTGCATCGTTCTGCATGTTAGTTCTCCTTCAAGCACCAGCAGATCAAAAAGTAAACGCAGCAAGATTAAGAAGCTGAATCAATCCGCAACTCTCTTCATTCTTTGCGTATGCGTATGTGATCGGTGTCACTTGCTGCTCGGTATCACGTATGTGTGTTAGGATAAGGTGTACCTGCTGTACGCGGAGTTGATCTCTCAGTCCCAGTCAGTGGAAAAACAGCGAGTGCAGTTTGTCATACGTTCCATCCGGCACTCAACGATCGAACCTGGAGGATTTAAAACACGAGGAGAATAAAAAAAAAAGTTGAAGGCAAATTTAATACATGGATATGCAATTACAGAACCTTCTGAAATCAGCATCTTTCATAGGCCAATTTCTATGTCAATCATGAGGGTGATATTAAAACATGATCAAAATTGTACAATACATTACATTGGAAGACTGGAATCCTTCAGAAATCAGTTAATAAATTGGCAGTTAAACATAAAGCATGGCTTAAACGTTACACCGCTTGTTACCTACACTACATGCTACTCAAATATCAAAAAACAAGACTGAAAAAAAAAAAAAGTTAAAGCAAAGTTAAAGCAAGCAGTTTATAGACGAGCTTTGAGGCTCACCGTTGGCGCATTTTGCAGTCAGACGGTGTGCGGCTTTGGAGGCTGTTGCCCCAGAGAGTGAGAAGATCAGGAGGACTGCATGAGCACAGTGATCCAGAATGCCAGAGATCATGTTACCCTGATGGTAAATATAGCTGTTGCCTACGACCTCGCTCGGTCACTCAACACTTAGTGGCATTCCAATCTGCTCTTAAAGGACTAGCGCTAGTGCTGCTTTTTATGGGCAGGTGGGTGGCGTACTAATGTTTTTCTAATAGTATATGTTCTTGCTAAAAGGAAAAACAGGATCTGTTCTTATTGTCAATATATAGTAGGTGGCCATAACACCATCATCCATCAATCACTTCCAAAACTGATGATTTCAGGTGGTGGAAGCTATGAGATTATGGTTTCGCTGAGTGCTGTTCCTCTGTACAGTATGTGAGGTTGCTATATACATTTTAAGGTTTAAGACCTTAGTGTACACTGGGTTTCATAGTAATAGCATTCACACACCCAAGTCCATATGTATTTGGACAGTGACACAATGTTTGCGATTTTGCCTCTGTACACACCACCACAATGGATTTCACTCACTCATCGTCTATCTCTATGAGAAGTGAAGAAGTTTAAAATCTGATTACCTCCAAAAAAAAATGGGATAAAACTGCATTTAAATGAGATTTCAATGTTTGCTGAAGAATCACAGACTTCCAAAAACAAAATTGGCAAAAAAACACTATGGGCAATTTGGGAACGCCAGTTAGCCTCATCTGCTTGTTTTTGAACTGTGGGAGGAAACTGGAGCACCCGGAGGAAACCCACCAAGCACGGGGAGAACATGCACACAAACCCGAAGCTGGAATCAAACCCAGAACCTGGAGTTGCAAGGCGACAGTGCTAACCACTAAGCCACCGTGCCGCCTTTCAAATGAAGAAATTGAGATGTCATTGAAGTGTCGACTTTCAGTTTTAATTTACTGGGTTTGGCAAAAATATTGCATCAACTGTTACTGTTATTGCATTAACGGATTTACAGCCGTAAAAAAAATTTTACACACTCAAAAGCCTCCATCAATAGACTGAAGAAATATTTCAGGACATTCTCAAAGAGAAGGAACGCACTAGGGAGCTCAACAACACCAAAAGACCTTGAAGACGTCTCAGACTTAAGACTACTAAAATGTATCATCAAAGATTTCTTTTCGCTGGTAAAAAGAAAAACTCCTTCACAACATCTAGCCACGTCAAAACCACTTCTCGGGGGGGTAGGCGTGTTATTGTTAAAGTTTGCACTCAAGAGACTTCATCGATTTAATTACAGACGGATTACAGATACAAACCACTGGAATCAAGGCCAGAAAGAACAAATTAGACTTTGCTTGGGAAAAAAAAGCCTGCGTAGTACTGATACTGAAACTTTTATCTGAGTGATTGGAAAAGAAGAATATGGAGAAGGTAAGGAAGGGCTTGTAAGTCAAACCATAACCACATCATTTGTTAAATATGGGAGAGGCAATGTTATGGCAAGGACATGCATGACTGCTAATGGGACCCAGTCACTGGTGATTATTGATGATGTTACTGCTGACAGAAGTAACAGGATGAATTCTGAAGTGCATACAGTGTTATACAGCAGGACATCGGGATACGAACATCACGCCTCACACATTTTTGCATTAAGAACTGAAATTTTGCAAGACATTTGTCTTGGCATACAAAGCATTTTTGGGCAAAAGCAAAATATTTGGGTTTTTGTTTCCTGGTGATGGAAAAGTCCATTGTGCTGGAAAAGGCATTGATCATCACCAAAATGTTGTTAGATGGTTGCTGGATGTTTTTGCACCATTCTTTATCTACCTGTGTTCTTAGGCAAATTTGTGAGAGATTCCACTGCTTTGGCTGAGAAGCAACCTCACACATGAAAGGTCTCAGGATGCTTTATTGTTGGCATGACACAGGACTGATGGTAGCGCTCACCTTCATACATTTCAAGACGTGCAGCAAAGAAGCCACTTCTCTCCTGGAGAAAACATCAGGGACAGACTATATTCTGCAAAAGGTACAGGGGAATGAATGCGGAGGACTGGGGTAAAATAATTTTCTCTGATGAATCCCCTTTTCCGATTGTTTGGGACATCTGGGAAAAAAAGCTTGTCCGGAAAAGAAAAGGTGAGAGCTACCATCAGTATTGTGTCATGCCAACAGTAAAGCATCCTGAGACCGTTCAGTCTGTCTAAAGCCCTAAACCATGCTAGCTCAATGCAAGTTCCTAGCAAAATGAATTTTATGCTTTAATCAGATTTGTTTGATAGTTTAAAAGCCGAATCAATTCAGCTTGTTATTGGAAGTCTGTGATTCTTCTGCAAACATTGAAATCTTCTTTGACTGCAATTTTCTCCTATTCTCCTTTGGAGGTAACCGGATTTTAAACAGATTTCTTATCTCATGAAGATACATATTAAAAAAAAAAAAAAAAAAAAAAAAACATATTTCAGTCCAGGGACGCTTGTGGTACGCGAGGGGGATGAAGTTATTTTTCCAGGCCACAAGACGTATAAGCAACATGGAAAATCATTCACTAATCCTCTACCTCCCACAGATCTGTCACTGGACTTCAAACTCACATGAGGGGCTAGTCTGCTTGTAAGAGAAAAACACTGGCAATCAAATTTCTGGTCTGAGATTATCTTTCTGGCGAGTTATGAGTGCATAAAATACTGGGTTAATCTACAGTAAGTAACAATTTTCATGTTGATGCCAGCATCAAATCCTGGCTCAGTTTAGGAAATGAATATTTTTCCAATTCATTCAAGTGGATTATGACACAGCAATGATCATACAATTTGTTAACAGAATATTGCTTTTTACATAATATCTGTAAAGAGCAGATTAACATTTGATTAAAACCCTGTACATTATCAAATAAAATGCATAAAACGCTCATAACTGGTATGGAAGTAAAAACAGAAAAACAGGATTTGGCCAACTCTGTGACGTGATGCCCTAAAAGGCTTTAATTATTGGACTTGCACCTTTAGGGTAAACAATTAAGCAATATCACACAAGAGAGGGTGCCGTTGTGATGAATATCAGCATGGCTATGATGGCTTTGGCACTCTGACTGGGATATTGCATTCATACAACAGTTCCTCAAACATCTATTATTGACAAATTATGATTCCTATTTTTTCTTCTGTTATTCATGAACTTCATTAAGTTATACGAAATATGTTGAAAATCTCCTCATCATTTTGGCTGAAGAATCCGTTATTCTTGCTTTATCAGTTTCAAAATCAGGAACTTGTCCTTGGTATCCCCCCACCCCCATATAAAAAAGTAATGATGGCTAAGGTCTGTTGAACACCCTGGACGATAGCTCCCAATCGATCTGTTTCTCCAAGAACTGATGACCTAAACGAACTGTGATACACAGTTTTTACAACTACAACATGATCAAAGAAAAAACTTTATGCCTTCCACAGTCCTGTACATGTACACTATAGGGACAAAAGTATTTGATCAAACCTGCAATGACATTGTATCCAAATTCATATACTTCAATATGGAGTGGAGCGAAAACAGCTTCCACTCTTCTTGAAAGGCTGTCCACATGTTTTTCTGTGGGGGTTCGTGGCCATTCCTTCTGTTCCTCCAATTTTTCTGTAGAGCATTTATGAGGTCAGGCACTGATGTTGGACGAGAAGGCCTGGTTCACAATCTCATCTCAAAAGTGCTTGATGGGGTTGAGGTCTTAAGGCTCTGTTTGGGCCAGTCAAGTTCTTCCACACTGAACCCATCAAATCATGTCTTTATAGTCCTTGGTTTGGGAAAGTCATATTGGAATAGAAAAGAATGTTGCCAAAAAGTTGGAAGCATAACATTGTCCAAGATGCCTTGGTATGCTGAGCCATTAAGATAGCCCTTCACTGGGAATTGAAATACCTGAATTCAATAATTAACAGGTTCAGCCAAATACTTTTATCCATTTAGTGTTTGTTAAAAATCTCTTCGTCATTTTGACTGAAGAATGTGTTATCCTTGGTTCGATATCAGGAACTTGTCTTTGGTATACCTGCATATAAAAAGTCATGAGGGCTAATGTCTGTTGAACATGTTGGACCATCGCTTTCAATCCATCTGTTCGTTAAGGCGGAATTCAAGAACTGACGCCCGACTACACTAAATAAACTGTCATGCACAAATTTGAAAACATGATCAAGGAAGGATTTCATGCCTTCCACAATCCTGTGCATGTACACATGTATCTCAGATATAGTCCACGCATCACATGAAAACTCCACGCTCCTGGAGGCAGTACAGGAGAAGGATGATGTGCAGGTTGATGAATGCACTGCAATCAGACAAACTTGTACAGCTTTACAGCAGCAGATCTCACTCTCACTGGGGGAAAAGCAGAGGTAGAAAGCCAGGCAAGCAAAGAGTAAACTGCACTGCAGCAAACGTCCTATTAATGCTGCAATTAATTCACTCCTCTGTGTACTCTTACAGTCAACAGTGTTGAGAGATTAAACCATGGGCTTAGTATAATCTGATCTAAATGAGTAAAACCACAAAGCTTTACAGGCATGAAGATTAACCAGCTCTTTTAACCAGCTATTAATCAGGCAGAGATATATAAGCCTATTGCAAAGAAAGAAAAAAGGAAAATGAGTTCTGGAAAGCTAATCCACAGTTTAAACACACACACACACACACACACACACACACACACATTTGAGCTAGCAGGCTAACTGCAAATCGTGTGAAGAATAAAGTGCAGCACAGCATTACTCACCATAAAGTGCACCGTCTCATCCTCCTGCGCTTCTCCATCAGACCTCCTACTAATCCACACACTAATCCGCCATTCCCGCCAAACACTCCCAGCTCAAACCATGCACAACGCGATTCATTAATAACACAACCGTTAACGAACCTTCGGTTTTTTTTTTCTTTCTTTCGTTCGTTCGTTTTTTTTTATTTATATTTTTTTAAACAAAATAATAAAAAAAATCCTGGCTCCTGGTTTCTGATAACGGTTCTCTCGCTTTAACGCTGACGTCAGCAGCCCGTGCTATAATCTGATTGGTTCGCACCTTTCACTCAACCGTCATTCTGTCGCCCCGCCCACAAGATCAAGATCACCCTGGTGACGGAAATAAACACTGCACTGTTCTCAATCTGGTGGAACCATCTGAAGGATTTTTTTTTTTTTTTTTTTGACGAAATAATATTAATCCTGTTAATGATCATATACAGAAGGTTCCCACAGAGATACCTTTTATAGCCGGAAATTTGTGGACACACACACTTTATATTTTATTTTACTTAGTCAAATTTACTTTGTTTTAATATTTATTTTCTATATAGATATTTTTTCTTATTCCTTCTTAGATAAAGAACTTTCTTGTTTTGTTTTTTTTGTTTGTTTGTTTGTTTGTTTCTTTCTTGTTCTAAGGTCAGGGCAGTTGCCTAAGCATTTCACGTACTGTGTATGATTGTGTATGTGACAAATAAAATTAGAATTTTTGAATTTGAATTTTAGCTGAGTTGAGTTGACTTCTTTCTTGTTAGGTAAAAACGTTTCACCTCTCATCCAAGTAGTTTCTTCAGCCTGAGGGATGTTGATAAGTTTGAATCCTCCAAGGACAAAGAATCCTATCTGAAAGGCTCATTACATGAACAATGGAAGAAGGTGAGAGACATTAAAGAGTAAGGTGCAGAGCTACTCCTAGCTAGCTGATCAGAAGAAACCAAGTTTAGGGAGAGCTGTTAAAGATGTAACGACCAGGTGAAGAGTTCTTGATCTTCCTGGGGATGGATAAAAGTGCAGCATTAAAAATAGAAGACAAGAGGTCCACGATTAGTTCCTGAGCTCGGAGCGCTTGCAGACTCACTGATCAAAATTAACTAGACTCTGGGCCAAGCAATCTCGGAAACAGTTCCCGGACCCCGGTGTGAAAGCGCACCAAGACCTCCACCCCTCTCTTGATTCATCGATCCTCCCAAAATCTGGGAAAAGCTTCAGTTCCTCCATGACCCTTTACAGGATAAATAGTAAATAAGATGAATGAATGAATACTACATTGTAGGCTTTCTATTATCAGCTTTAAGAGCAACATCTTCAAACAGCATGATGTCTTTTAGTAATCTCAGTGTGACCAGGTCATGACTGTGTCAATATTTTACCTTTTTGTCCAAAAAAATAAACACATATGGATAGATGTAATGACCAGTCAGAAAGCAGTAGTGGGGTTGAAATCAGGGCTCTGTGCAATCCTTCCACTTGGGGACTGGGGACAAATGCTCAAAAGGTACTTTCAGCCTTATAAAGTGCAGGGAGGCTGGAACTTATCGCTACATCCTCCTTACAGTCCTGACCTCACTCCAAGCCATTTCCCCATGTTTGGGCTATTAAAGGAGTTCCTGGGAGGCCAGTGTTCCAGAGGTGTAGCTGGTAGTCTGATCGTGGCTCCGAAGTACTGAGAAAACATTCTACCTTGAGGGTATCCAAGCACTAGTGAAATGCTGGGATAAGTGCATTAGTGTAGCAGTGGACAAAAAAAATCTCAAAGTTATAAAAGATCATTTAGAAATGTATTTTATTTCCCTTTAACCTTATTGGAATTTCTTTCATCATCGAGAAAATCACGAACAATGCAAACATTAACTAAAACGTATTTAAGCGATAGCATATGAGTCAACATGCACGTGAATGGGTGAGTAGGGGAAGCAAATACAAACGAGACAAACTTGATTTGAAAGTCACACTGCTGTTTATGCAGGGGATACACCGTTTACTCTGGTCTTCCGTGCTCATGGTGACAGAGACTAAATACATTCAATAGATAGGAGTAAAATATGTAATCTTTTATGTTACGATATACT
>JAAGKR010013579.1:0-13637 GCA_011419295.1 Clarias macrocephalus
ACCTGTCACACACACCTGTCTCACACCTGTCACACACTTGTCACACACCTGTCACACACACCTGTCACACACCTGTCACACACACCTGTCACACACACTTGTCACACACCTGTCACACACACCTGTCTCACACCTGTCACACACTTGTCACACACCTGTCACACACACCTGTCTCACACCTGTCTCACACTTGTCACAAACCTATCACACACACACACACACCTGTCTCACACACCTGTCTCACACCTGTCACACACTTGTCACACACCTGTCACACACCTGTCTCACACCTGTCACACACCTGTCACACACACGTGTCTCACACTTATCAGACTCACCTGTCTCACACCAGTCACACATCTGTCACACACATCTGTCACACACATCTGTCACACACATCTGTCACACACACCTGTCACACACCTGTCACACACACCTGTCTCACAAACACCTGTCACACACACATATGTAACAGTGTTTATTATTCAAAAACAAATCAGACTCGATTACTGATTACTGATTACTGGTATAAATAAAGCCAAAATGAGATCCACTTTAGTGATAATTCTCTATATTAAGACTGGTATTTTTGTTATAAAGTGCAGCAGTGCCATCTAGTGGCTACACAACATCACACAATGTAGTTTCTTTACTGTTACTGTTAATTATTCCATAGTTTAGTCCATTTTAAGAAGAATAAAGCTTTTAATACTCAGCTAAAGACTCACAAATAAAAACACAATGAAAATATAAATGAAATACAAATGAAAGGGGCGTGTCAGGACACTGTTCATTATCATACTATAAATATCAGATGCTCACAGGGTGGGTGGAGTATATACAGGGGTGATAAGTGCACACTTCCTTTCATTAGACAGGATGTTCAGGAGCTAGTGCACTACGTAGCACACTATACAGGGTGTGAGAGACATTGTCTCATCAGTGAGGGCGTGTGACACACTGATGGAACACAGCTCAGTGACCAGCACATGACAAAACACGTAGTGCACTAGGAAGCGCCTAGTGATGTTAGATGGAGGATTGAACTGATTCATCACTTGATAACTTGAGCCCTGATTGATAAACACTGCACAAGGTGGAAAGAGGCTTTCTGCAGATGTGTATTACAGATGTGCTGCAGATGTGTATTACAGATGTGCTGCAGATGTGTATTACAGATGTGCTGCAGATGTGTATTACAGATGTGCTGCAGATGTGTATTACATTTGTGGTTAATAACTTGTCCGGGCTGTTATATTGAAGATGACGTGTATTTCATCTTAGTGTCTCATTGTTTTCACAAAATCTTAATATTTTTACTTAAATATATGCTGTATATAATTATGGACACACTCAGACACTTTGTCTTTGGACTGTAGGAGGTGAGCAAAGTGAGACTGGAACCCCAGGCCTGGAGGTGTAGGACGATCCTGCTAACCCCCAGGCCAGGGTGCCGCCCCACTACAGCATGCTCCAATCTCATCATCTGACCTACACAGCCACAGCTGATGCAGTCGGAGGCCACGCCAGAGCATCTCTCGCGTTCACGTTTTGTTCTGAAATATCAATAATATTAGGTGCAGCATGAAGACCGTCGCCCTCCTTCTTTTCTCCTCATTGTGTTTAATGGCTCGCAAAAAGCTGCATGCACACTGTTTCTCTGAGGAATGATAAATGATCATTTGAATGCTGGCCAGTGGGGGAGAGAGTGTGTGTCTGTATGTCTGTATGTGGGGGGGGGGGGTATATTAATACAAACTCTTGTTGTCAAACTCATACAGTATAGGACTGATGTCTGTGTGAAGTAAATAAAACAGAAATAAAATATTTTAAAAGTCACATGTCTAGACTGTGTGTCAGGAGTGACCTCTAGAGGGCAGACTGCTCCACCCCAGACTGCTAGGTGTGTGTTTGGGACGTTAATCCCTAAATGTCTCTCACTGTCTGACTCTCGCTTCGTGTGTTAATTGACCGGTGTTCATGTCGGTGTTGTGGTCTTTGCAGTAATCAAAGTTTATGATTTTTTCTGCTGAATTTGCAGCAACACATTCTCCTACATTAAAGGTACAATTTGGATTTAGATTTTGTCTTTAGTCGTGTAAGTAATAAAAAAAAGTGTGTGATTGGCTGTTCTGGAATAATGATGTCATTATGTCACTTCTTTTTGTACAGAACAGTTTTTTTTTTTTGTTCTTTTTGTTTTATGGTACTTGGCCTCCAGTATGTTGCATTACCGCCACCTACAGGTCTCACTCTCCCTCATCTTCCCCACATTTAAAGCCGATTTCCCAGTCCACTCCAGTCTTCCGTGCTGTGTTTATCTTCTTGGTGTTTACCGCCAGTTGGCATCCAATATGTTGTTGCATTAGCGCCACCTTCTGTTCTTGATTTCCCTCCCATTCTGTTTAAATCCTCTTCTCTTTTTAATCCATCAGTCTTAAAAAAACATCAAATACTTTCTTCCTCGTCTAAAATACTCACAGTGTACTCGAACTTTCCAAGGTCCCCAGACGGATGTTTCCCTTAAGCGGGTTCGTATCAGAGCAGCACTGCAGAGGTTAGCTCATCCTCAGAGGACTGACCTCATGGAAGAAAGGATTTGATGGGGTTATTAAGAGCGATGAAACTAGAGAAGAGGATTTGACCTGAAAGCAGGATGAGGGAGATTAAGAACAGAAGGTGGCGCTAATTCAACATGGTGGATTCCAGCCGGGAAACCCAGAGAAGACGAAAAGTCACTAAAATAGCGACAGCCAGTCACACACATGCAACATTTTTAACTCCTTTTCTTAAAGGGAAAAAAATGTTTCTTTTGAGCTGCACTGTAGAGCCCTTGTGCTAATTTTGCTAACAGGAAATGGAAATTTAGCACTAAAGGCTTGTGTGAGTTCAGTGTTGTATCAGTGTGTAAACACTAGATGGAGCTGAACAACAGCTTTCACAAACACCTCCTCCATTTCCCCTTCCTCTCTGCTCATCTCATTATTTATTCTCCTGTTTCATCATCTTTTACAGTTTATTTCCTCTGCCTCTCTGAGCCGCTCGCCTTTTCTAGTTCATCAGCGTTGTTTTTTATCCATTTTTTAAAGCCAATTTTTTTTATCCCAAAGGAGCCAATTAAGTGTTTCTCCCATGAATTATAGTGTGAGATGAAGAGTGTTCTCTCCTTCCTGCTCGGGTTCACTAATCTCAGGAGCAGAAGGAGGAAAAGTGAACAGAGAGGAAGCAGTGTATTAGAGAGAGAGAGAGAAAGAGAGAGAGAGAGAGAAAGTTACATTCATTCCTTTATTTTTTCCATACTGTAATGAAGACAGTCTTTGTTGTAGGCAAAGAAGCAGCAGTGAGATGAGTGCGAGATGAGAGAGTGTTAGATGAGTGTACGGTGATTGTTCGATGAGTGACTGTGAGATGAGTGACTGTGAGATGAGTGTGAGATGAGAGAGTGTGCAATGAGTGTGACATGAATTTGAGATGAGTGAGTGTGCAATGAGCGTGAGATGAGTGAGTGTGAGATAAGTGAGTGTGAGATGAGTGAGTGTGCAATGAGCGTGAGATGAGTGTGAGATGAGTGTGAGATGAGTGAGAGTGCTATGAGCATGAGATAAGTGTGAGATAAGTGAGTGTGAGATGAATGTGAGATGAGTGAGTGTGCTATGAGCGTGAGATGAGTGAGTGTGAGATGAATGTGAGATGAGTGAGTGTGCAATGAACGTGAGACGAGTGTGAGAGAAGTGAGTGTGAGATGAATGTGAGATGAGTGAGTGTGCTATGAGCGTGAGACGAGTGTGAGATAAGTGAGTGTGAGATGAATGTGAGATGAGTGAGTGTGAGATGAATGTGAGATGAGTGAGTGTGCAATGAGCGTGAGATGAGTGTGAGATAAGTGAGTGTGCTATGAGCGTGAGATAACTGTGAGATGAGTGAGTGTGAGATGAATGTGAGATGAGTGAGTGTGCAATGAGTGTGAGATAAGTGAGTGTGAGATGAATGTGAGATGAGTGAGTGTGCTATGAGTGTGAGATGAGTGTGAGATAAGTGAGTGTGAGATGAATGTGAGATGAGTGAGTGTGCTATGAGCGTGAGACGAGTGTGAGATAAGTGAGTGTGAGATGAATGTGAGATGAGTGAGTGTGAGATGAATGTGAGATGAGTGAGTGTGCAATGAGCGTGAGATGAGTGTGAGATAAGTGAGTGTGCTATGAGCGTGAGATAACTGTGAGATGAGTGAGTGTGAGATGAATGTGAGATGAGTGAGTGTGCAATGAGTGTGAGATAAGTGAGTGTGAGATGAATGTGAGATGAGTGAGTGTGCTATGAGTGTGAGATGAGTGTGAGATAAGTGAGTGTGAGATGAATGTGAGATGAGTGAGTGTGCTATGAGCGTGAGACGAGTGTGAGATAAGTGAGTGTGAGATGAATGTGAGATGAGTGAGTGTGAGATGAATGTGAGATGAGTGAGTGTGCAATGAGCGTGAGATGAGTGTGAGATAAGTGAGTGTGCTATGAGCGTGAGATAACTGTGAGATGAGTGAGTGTGAGATGAATGTGAGATGAGTGAGTGTGCAATGAGTGTGAGATAAGTGAGTGTGAGATGAATGTGAGATGAGTGAGTGTGCTATGAGTGTGAGATGAGTGTGAGATAAGTGAGTGTGAGATGAATGTGAGATGAGTGAGTGTGCTATGAGCGTGAGACGAGTGTGAGATAAGTGAGTGTGAGATGAATGTGAGATGAGTGAGTGTGAGATGAATGTGAGATGAGTGAGTGTGCAATGAGCGTGAGATGAGTGTGAGATAAGTGAGTGTGCTATGAGCGTGAGATAACTGTGAGATGAGTGAGTGTGAGATGAATGTGAGATGAGTGAGTGTGCAATGAGTGTGAGATAAGTGAGTGTGAGATGAATGTGAGATGAGTGAGTGTGCTATGAGTGTGAGATGAGTGAGTGTGATATGAATGTGAGATGAGTGAGTGTGCCATGAGCGTGAGATGAGTGCGTGTGAGATGAGTGAGTGTGAGATGAGTGAATGTGAGATGAATGTGAGATGAGTGAGTGTGAGATGAGTGAGTGTGAGATGAGTGAGTGTGAGATGAATGTGAGATGAGTGAGTGTGAGATGAGTGAGTGTGAGATGAATGTGAGATGAGTGAGTGTGAGATGAATGTGATATGAGTGAATGTGAGATGAATGTGAGATGAGTGAGTGTGCAATGAGCATGAGATGAGTGTGAGATGAGTGAGTGTGAGATGAGTGAGTGTGAGATGAGTGAGTGTGAGATGAATGTGATATGAGTGAATGTGAGATGAATGTGAGATGAGTGAGTGTGCAATGAGCATGAGATGAGTGTGAGATAAGTGAGTGTGAGATGAGTGAGTGTCCTATGAATGTGAGATAAGTGTGAGATGAGTGAGTGTGAGATGAGTGAGTGTGCAATGAGAATGAGATGAGTGTGAGATGAGTGTGAGATGAGTGAGTGTGAGATGAATGTGAGATGAGTGAGTGTGAGATGAATGTGATATGAGTGAATGTGAGATGAATGTGAGATGAGTGAGTGTGCAATGAGCGTGAGATGAGTGTGAGATAAGTGAGTGTGAGATGAATGTGAGATGAGTGAGTGTCCTATGAACGTGAGATAAGTGTGAGATGAGTGAGTGTGAGATGAGTGAGTGTGCAATGAGCATGAGATGAGTGTGAGATGAGTGTGAGATGAGTGAGTGTGAGATGAATGTGAGATGAGTGAGTGTGAGATGAATGTGATATGAGTGAATATGAGATGAATGTGAGATGAGTGAGTGTGCAATGAGCGTGAGATGAGTGTGAGATAAGTGAGTGTGAGATGAATGTGAGATGAGTGAGTGTCCTATGAACGTGAGATAAGTGTGAGATGAGTGAGTGTGAGATGAGTGAGTGTGCAATGAGCATGAGATGAGTGTGAGATGAGTGTGAGATGAGTGAGTGTGAGATGAATGTGAGATGAGTGAGTGTGAGATGAATGTGATATGAGTGAATATGAGATGAATGTGAGATGAGTGAGTGTGCAATGAGCGTGAGATGAGTGTGAGATAAGTGAGTGTGAGATGAATGTGAGATGAGTGAGTGTCCTATGAACGTGAGATAAGTGTGAGATGAGTGAGTGTGAGATGAGTGAGTGTGCAATGAGCATGAGATGAGTGTGAGATGAGTGTGAGATGAGTGAGTGTGAGATGAATGTGAGATGAGTGAGTGTGAGATGAATGTGATATGAGTGAATATGAGATGAATGTGAGATGAGTGAGTGTGCAATGAGCGTGAGATGAGTGTGAGATAAGTGAGTGTGAGATGAATGTGAGATGAGTGAGTGTCCTATGAACGTGAGATAAGTGTGAGATGAGTGAGTGTGAGATGAGTGAGTGTGCAATGAGCATGAGATGAGTGTGAGATGAGTGTGAGATGAGTGAGTGTGAGATGAATGTGAGATGAGTGAGTGTGAGATGAATGTGATATGAGTGAATATGAGATGAATGTGAGATGAGTGAGTGTGCAATGAGCGTGAGATGAGTGTGAGATAAGTGAGTGTGAGATGAATGTGAGATGAGTGAGTGTCCTATGAACGTGAGATAAGTGTGAGATGAGTGAGTGTGAGATGAGTGAGTGTGCAATGAGCATGAGATGAGTGTGAGATGAGTGAGTGTGAGATTAACTACAGATGTGTAGTTAACTGTCTGTAACTTCACTAAAGCTTATGTGTGAACAACTTTTCATGCACTTTATTACCAATTAATTTAACCCCAGTGATTATGTTATAGTAGCAGCGTAGTGTTATAATGACATAGAGCGGCTCCTCAGGAACGTTAATCCACCAGGATCACAATCACAGCAATACTGTCAAAAACTGTCTATAAAATCTCATATTCAGGGGAAGAGGACACAGAGGCAATACCACCCCTAACTGAACACACCTACATCCAACATGTCCCCAAAATTATCACCGAAACACCATCCTCTCAGAGTGCATGCTGAGAGTGAACGTCTGGAAGTGGGAGTCCTATCTTTTCTATCGTTTAGCTTTGCAAAATTTCTAAATAATTGTAGATTAGGGTTTGTTGAATTTGTACGGCATGTCCATAGAACGGTCTCAGGGGTCTTAGTCAGCCGGCATGCTGCATTCAGGAGTGTGTTTTAGAGGTGGGAAATGTTGTGGAAAACAGCAGGACTCGTTTCCTCTCTGAAAGCTGCTTGCAGGATGTAACAGACAATAAGCGCACATTATTCTTAATGCAACAGACCAGGTGTTGAAGATGAAAGAGGATGATTTTGAGTAAGCAGTCTTTATAACCTCAGGACCCATAAAGTTTACTGGTTGTGGAATGGAGGGACAAGGAGTCCAAGCTGTTCCTGAGAAACCCTCCTCAGCTGACAGGACCAGGAGTGAGGAGGCGAAAACAGACACAGTGACTCAGATGCAGACAGACGCTGAGGGAGCAGCAGGGGTCAGAAAAACACAGGTGAGGCTAAGAATCAGGGCAACAACAGTCAGTCAACAGGAAGTGAGCAGAGTGATGACAAAGCTGCAGCAGAGCGGCTTAATGATGCAAGAAGAGAGAGTTTTAGAGTTCTGGCTTCAAAAAGGGAACAGGATCTAACAGTAGTGACTCTCAGGCTAATAACGGAGCTGAGGTCAGGAGCTCAGGGAGGAGACAAAACAACAACACCTAAAGCCTGAGTCCAGTATGGAGGACGAGGAGAAAGAGGAGGAGGACACGCTGACGTAGAGCGGTCTGAAACAAACCGAACAAGGAAATACTTACAGTCAAACGGATTAAAAAGTGTTTTGCAGATGAGCAAAAACATAGAGTTGGGGTTAGAGTTGAGGATTGCTTGGATTGTTTTTCTGTTTTCTACTAAAACATACCTTCATGACAGCGTTCAAAAGACAGTCTAAAGACGGAAAGGTCTGAGGAAATGAGGACTCGGGTGCAGCGTGCTACGGTTGGTTTCTGTTTTTATCACTCAGTGTGTTGTTTCTCATATCAGGCACCATGAGTGAGTTTAAAGTCTCTTTACACAATCCTAATCGAGCGGGAGATATGAGAGAGAGGGCATGTGTGATGAAGTGTTAAAGTGTGCATCCCATAATATACTACAGTATTATTGAGGTACTTCAGACATGACCATGGTAGGCACCATAGGACTTATGAGTACCAGACCTATAGAGTACCAGGGTAGGTACTGGGGCACTTCATTGTGTACCAGGGGTGTGCTTGTGTGTGTACCACCATACTTTGGTGAACCACTGGGTACCTCATGGCTATCAAAGTTAAGGAGGTTCCTAAAATGGTGTGTTTGTACATACTGTAGCATATTAGATATGTTAGTACACAATACTGATATGATGTAGTACAGGGAGTACTATATTAGATATCATGTATATATATATAAGTGTCTTTATCAAAAGAGCTACTTATTAACTATAACAGGTAAAATGTCACTGCAGGGGTTGTTATATTAATATAGTAGTTGAGTTGCTACTATAAAGTAGTGATTGGTCACTTTACATCTCAGTTCCCCATCATGTCTGTGTTTCCTTCTGGCTCTCTCTTTTAGTTATGATCTCATAGTTAGTCCCTGCTTGCACTCTGCACTAAATATACATTCACCTTATACATTATGTGACTCTAAGTGTTGTCTCTCTCTCTCTCTCTCTGTCAAATTATATATGTGACTCTTGAGTTGCCAGCGTTCCCCACCCCCTCTGCCCTCCAAAACTTTTGGACTCATCCTGGTACACCGTTGGACGGTTCCACTTTTCCATGAAGACGGTCCTGGCCTCGGCTGATGCAGACAGCTGTTCTCTGAGGACTCGTCACTGCAGTTGTTCGAAAGGACTGAAATTTCCACAAACAGTTTTGTACCTGAGCCCAGTGGCGGCCGGTCAATAGGGGCCGCAGGGGCGCCGCCCCCCTTAAAGTCAGGCAGAGAAGAATGCATGTAATTATTTAACATAATAATTCTTTATTTTAATAATGAAATAAAGTAATTTAGATACAATATTCCGCTGTATTTCTTAATATAATTTATTTACAATAAAAAAAATCTAAACTGTATCACGTTCATTAGTGTTGGTGTACGCGGGGCACCGGACAAACGAGTGTCTATGTAGCAGGTATGTTTTTGAAAAGCATGTGACCTGAGGCTGAGCTCTGATTGGATTTTGTCAAATCATCCTTGGGGCGGAGCTCTGTGCGCCCTGAACCCTCCCACTTTTATTCTTAGCGAATCATATTGTTTTTAAATATTGGGGTTCATGTGATTGGACCATGTGATTCTCAGCGAGTCTTTTCCAGCACTTCCAGCGGAGCTGCTGACTGGATGTGATGTGAGTCAGGACTTTATTTTACACTAGTAGTGATGATCACCACATAATCACCTGATAAATGACTATTTACAGGCCAGTATTAAAAGTTTAATTTAAATTTTTTTGCACCAGCCGCCACTGCCTGAGCCTCCAATAACCAACTGGACTCCATATGAACTTAAACACGTCTCTGTTCTACTGAACTTCCAGCCTCCTAACACACAGTATGAGGTCAGATCAATCCCTGCTCTCCGTTATCACCCAGGTGAGGATGGGGTCCCTGTGAGTCTGGTTCCTCTCGAGGTTTCTTCCTATCACCATCTCAGGGAGTTTTTCCCTCAGCACCGTCGCCCTCGACTCGTTCATCAGGGACCATCTGATCTTTATAATTTATAGATATTTGCTCACATTTTTCAAACTTCTTCCCATATTTCTTTGATTGTGATAAGCTGCTTTCTGACAATTATTATTGTTAGAGGTGCTACACGAATAAAATGTAATTGAGATTCCTGTGTATCTTCACCCATATACTCATCTGTGATTTCTTCATTTTTGCATTTGAACATTTTTATACAGGTTACGATAAATGTGTCCTGTGACAGAAAAACTGTGTGACAAAAATGTGTCCCACAAAGATATTGTTTTTTATTTATGGAGCTAGAAAAAGTTTTATGTAGTTAAAACAGTGCAGGGATTGTGAGGAAAATGATGTAAATTAAACTGCTCAATTAACAGAATGGCCTCAATACCTCCAGGGCTTCACCTAATCTATCGATCTGTAGCCTGAAATTGTGTCCACAGGAAATCAAAGCAGCACTGAAAACCTCAAATCTACAAAAAGCCATTCTGTCAGACTTCCTGGGGGTTAAAGCACTGGGGGCGCTATTCTGGTCCTGCTTTTAGAACACTGCTTTAAAGTTCTTCTTCAGGATGAAAAATCACACCTGACAGACTAAACCTTGCTCTCCGTTCATCTGAAGACCAGCTGCTGACTGAGGATGGAGAGATCTGACAGAGAGCTGTGCGTTTCTGCTCTCACCTTTACCACAGAAAGTAGAAAGTGACTGAGGAATGTTTTAACTCTTTCAGAGTCCCTGAGAAGCCTCACACTGAGCTGAGGGCCATCTGAGAAACTCTACGTGGCACTGAAGACCATCCAGGGGAAAAACTCTTGGCACTGATTGACTCCCAGTGGAGTTCTACAAAGCTTTCTGGACTGGACTGAGTGATGGTATTTGAGAGGTGTTCACTGACAGCTTTGGGGATATGGGTTTTATGGGGTTTTTTTAGTTTAAATGTTGGTTTTACTTCTGTGGACCAGGAAAAGCTGTTTGACTGGGTTTCACTCTGTTACATGCAGAATGTTCAGGGGAGGTCCAGCCTCAGCCCTCTCCTTATTGCCCCATTAAAAAAAAAAAAGATACATAAAGTATACTTAAAATTAATGGTGTAGCTTTAAAGTGTTCAGAGAAATAAAATGATAAAAGACTAGAAGGATGTAAATAACATGGATAATAACATATAATAACATGGATAACTGTGGAAATGTTTGGCCAAACCGGATCTGGAAAAGTTATGACAAGCATATATTCTTCACATATACATTAATGCACAGTGAAATTCTTCATTCTTCGCATATTCAAGCTTTGTTAGGAGGCTGTGGACAGGGTGCAGGGTCAGAAATGGAGCAGACAGGATTAACGATCTGTTAACAAGCTGAAGGGCTCGTTGGTGGAACTAACACAGAGGCTTAACACACTGAGCCATCAAGTGCTTATGAGTTGGGCTCAGCAACCTGGTGAGCTAAGATGGAAGAGACTAGGCTTCAAATATTTAGTGGTTGAACTTTGAAACATGCTGACTTTCCAGAAGAACTAGGAAGGAGTAGCGGAGAAGGTGGATGAGATGAGGTCTAATAGCAGGAATGGCCATAAATGCAAGAACTCATGGTAAGATTTCCAGCAATTTTATTGTGGAAGGGTGATATGTAGTGCATGAATCTTCAAATGAGTGAGGGACACATAGCTGGTGCTCTTACCAGGCAGTGAAAACAGGTAGAACTGGAGAAACCTCTGCAGAGGCTGATGGCAGGGCTGTAGATGTCCACAGTAATCAGGTTCAGGAGCTGGTCAATAATAGATGCAGAAGCCAGAAGCAAAATCCAGACAATGAGTAGACAACATTTAGAGATTTAGGAACTTTAGCCAGGGGGAACAGACAGACAGATCTGCAGATTTACTGACGAGGAGCAGGCTGAGAGCAGGGCAGAACATACAGATCCTGGAACAGAATGAAGTTAGGAGAATGTGAACATGACATAAAGAAACAATCGGGCCAAGGGTGAACTGTGGCGGTGGAATAAGTCGAGCAGAGAGTCAGGTTAAGTCAGGTTAATTAGAGACAGTGGAGCCAATTATGAGGAGCAGCAGATGGAATAAACCAACTGCAGCTCCAAATGATAAAACCAGAACTCGATCATGACACATGTCTCCTGTCCCAGGTGTTGTACAAAGGATAAGTTCTGATTATTAATAACTTACTATCACAGAAGAAAAGGCTGTTAATTAGCTGATTAGTTAAATGCAGGTGAGCTGGGAGCCAAGAAAACACTAAAACGTACAGGACGGGTGGTTCTTCAGGGACAGGGGGAACCTGTGATTTAAATGGAAATGACTAGCTTTCTGGCTTCTGATGGTCCAAGGCACTGAGGACAATTGTTAACCAGGATTAAAGTCAGTTGGAGCTGTTACACTGAGACACATAGCAGATGCTGCAGGACCTGGTTTTCACCACACAGAGTCAGTAGCTTCTTTTCTCCATCTCAGATCTACTCATTGCACCAGAGACATTTTGAACTTGAGGATAAAAAGACTGGCTGATGAGAAACTGGATTTGTGCAAGGCTGAAATCTCCTGACAAGTTCAATTCTCTTCTTGAACTTGGTATCAAAATAGCCATAAATGGGCTGAACCCTCCTGAGGTGTAACACTGCCACCAGTAAGGACCAGTTTATGATAGGGGAAACTGTGGTACAGCTTCTGAGTAGAAGGTTTGAATAAGAAACAGCTGAGTGGGAGACAGGACACTGTGTGTAGGAAGAAGCTGGATGGAGATGCTGATTATAAAACCACAAAGTAAGAGCTCAGGCGATTTGCAGTGGAGAACTTTCGCTGTTTCCTCAAATTCTGAAAGGCTTTTTGATCTGCTGCACAGGGTGTTCAGGGTCATTAATGAAAAAGGGCTGAAGTTTCTTTTATTTTTGGTGTTTGATTAAAAAAAAAGTGATATAAGGAAGTGAGCTGCTGTTGAGCTCGGCAGTGGGATGGACCGACTTGTATTTGCGACTTCTTTATAAAAGAAGAAGCAAATAAATGTTGCAGCAGGGTCAAGCTCAGTGGTGGAAGCATTGGACTACAGTTGGGAAGGTCCCAGGTTCAAACCCCATGACCACCATGTTGCCACTGTTGGGCCCTTGTGCAAGGCCCTTAATCCTCAACTGCTCAGATGTGTGAGGACATCTGCCTAGTGCCCAGATGTAAATGAAGGGCTAATTTGCTGGAGTCAGACTGGACATCTGGGTTTCCTCCTCAGTGAGGAATATTCATTATTTTCATCCTTAGTGCTCGATGATCTCCTGTGCCATCGAGGCCGAGCTGTGCTTCAGCCCTGTTTCTATACTATTTATTATATAAAAAAAAAAATTATGTTTTCTTTCAATAATAACAGCTTGATCTTTATTTATTGCTAAATCTCTCTTTCTCTCCCTCTCTGTCCGTGATGGTATTGACCTGCTCCATGCTGTTGGTTCTTTGTTTCTTTTTGAAACCTGAACTCGGCATGTTCGCACTCCATGAGCCATCGATCGTCTCTCAGTGGATTTGTTTAGCATTTAACTTTCTACACATTTGCTTTAATGAAATACAGCTTATAGAAATGTGTGTGAAAACCCGTGAAGGATCAATCGCACCTCACAGGACTCAGGAGTGTGTGTGTTTTGTAACTAACATTAATCTCTAATATTGTTTAATTTAATATCCAGCTCCATCACACTACACTCCAGCCCCGCCCCTCACACTACACACCAGTCCCATCACTCACACTACACTCCAGCCCCGCCCATCACACTACACTCCAGTCCCGCCCCTCACACTACACTCCAGCCCCGCCCCTCACACTACACTCCAGCCCCGCCCCTCACACTACACACCAGCCCCGCCCCTCACACTACACACCAGCCCCGCGCCTCACACTACACACCAGCCCCGCCCCTCACACTACACACCAGCCCCGCGCCTCACACTACACACC
>JAAGKR010013580.1:0-13634 GCA_011419295.1 Clarias macrocephalus
TTTTCCGTGACCCTGACCTACGATAACAAGTCCCACGTCCTGAACGCCCTCGTAGACTCCGGGGCAGATCAAAACCTGATAGCTGCCTCCACGATCACTAAGCTCAAGATTCCTTCTGTTCCACTTAGTCGACCCTTCCACGTCTAGGCACTAGATGGCAGCAGACTCCCTCCGATCACACACCGCTCAGCCCCTCTCACACTTCAATTCTCAGGCAACCATGCTGAAAGTATCTCCCTTCTAATTACCAAGAGCCCCCATGCACCAGTCATCCTTGGCCTCCCATGGTTAAAGCAACATAACCCCCACATTGACTGGACAAGGAGAAATGTCCTTGAATGGAGCCCTGCCTGCTTGTCATCCTGTCTTCATTCTGCTTCTCCCAAAAATGAATTAACCACATCTCAAGAAGAAATCCCCAGCTTGTCCAAGGTTCCTGCTGAATATCATGATCTGAAACAGGTCTTTAGTAAATCACGTGCCATCTCGCTCCCTCCCCACCGCCCCTACGATTGTGCCATTGGCCTCCTCCCTGGCTCCTCGCCCCCAAAGGGACGCCTCTATGCCCTATCGCGCCCCGAAAGAGAAGCAATGGAACTCTACATCACTGAATCCCTAGCCGCAGGCATCATTCGCCCCTCCTCTTCCCTGGCCGGCGCCGGATTCTTTTTTGTGGAGAAGAAAGACAAGTCCCTTTGTCCCTGCATAGATTACAGAGGACTCAATGAAATCACGGTTAAGAATCGATATCCGCTCCCCTTGATGTCTACAGCCTTTGAGCTACTGCAAGATGCCTGCCTCTTCACTAAACTGGACCTGAGGAACGCTTACCATTTAGTCCGGATCAGGGAAGGTGACGAATGGAAGACAGCCTTCAACACCCCCACTGGCCATTACGAGTATCTGGTAGTTCCTTTTGGCCTAACCAATGCCCCAGCAGTTTTTCAAAATCTGATCAACGATGTCCTTCGAGACTTCTTAAACATCTTTGTTTTCGCATACCTTGACGACATCCTGATTTTTTCCCGTTCACTAAAGGAACACAGAACACACGTACGTCAAGTCCTGCAACGCCTGATGGAGAACAAACTGTACGTCAAAGCCGAAAAATGTGAATTTCACCAAGAATCCACGTCATTTTTAGGGTACCAAATCTCTCCAAACGTGAACTTCTTGCAGTCAAACTCGCCCTTGAGGAGTGGAGACACTCGCTGGAGGGAGCTGACCTCCCATTCCTCGTATGGACAGACCACTGGAACCTAGAGTATCTCAAGTCAGCCAAGAGGCTCAATTCACGCCAGGCACGCTGGTCACTATTCTTCTCTAGATTCAACTTCACATTATCCTATCACCCAGGTTCCAAGAACGCTAAACCTGACGCCCTCTCTCGACAGTTCTCCACCACTCGGGACACGCCAATCCTAGACACCATCCTACCACCTCAATGTCTCGTGGCCATGACCCGTCTAGAAGTAGAGAACCAGGTCTTGCAGTCCCTCGAACAGGAGCCAGGCCCTAGTAACGTTCCTCCAGGACGGCTCTTTGTCCCAGCTGCCGTCCGCCCCCGAGTACTGGACTGGGGCCACAGCTCAAGATTAGCCTGCCACCCAGGAGCAACCCGCACCCTATCTCTGCTACAGCAACGTTTCTGGTGGCCATCCATCATGGAGGATGTCAAGAACTTCGTGGCCTCATGCGACACATGCACCAGAAACAAGACTCTCAACCGTCCTCCTGAGGGTTTCCTAAAACCCCTCCCCATCCCCCACCTCCCTTGGTCTCACATCGCCCTCGATTTCGTCACTGGATTACCCCCCTCAAACAATAACACCTGCATACTCACTGTTGTCGACCGCTTCTCTAAATCAGCTCACTTCATTCCCTTATCCAAACTCCCATCGGCTAAAGAAACAGCTGAACTCATGAGTGACCACGTGTTTCGGCTCCATGGATTACCTGTAGACATAGTTTCAGACAGGGGACCCCAATTCTCAGCGCAATTCTGGAAGGCCTTTTGCAGCCTCATCGGTGCCACACCCAGCCTCTCTTCAGGTTTTCACCCCCAGAGTAACGGTCAGACAGAACGCATCAACCAAGAGCTTGAGAAATCCTTGAGATGCATGGCCTCACGGGATGCAGCCTCATGGAGCCGTTATCTTCCTTGGGTGGAATATGCCCATAATACACTCCTCACTTCCTCCACCGGAATGTCCCCTTTCCAATGTTGTCTTGGTTACCAACCACCACTGTTCCCCACCCAGGAGGAGGAAACTGCTGTCCTGTCAGCCCAAGCCTTCGTCCGCCGCTGTAAGAGAACATGGCGACGGGCTCGTGCTCAGCTGAAACGCACAGTGAGTACATTCCAGCGTAAGGCTAACCGCCATCGTTCTGAGGCTCCCAAGTACCGTATCGGCCAAAGAGTCATGCTGTCCACACGTGACCTGCCTCTCAAGACTACATCCAGAAAACGCTCGCCAAGGTTCGTTGGCCCTTTCACCATCTCACGCATCATCAACCCGTGTTCTGTCAGACTGGCCCTTCCTTTGTCCATGCGTCGAGTTAACCCCACTTTCCATGTGTCCCAGATCCGCAGATTGGCACCTTGCCCTCTGACACCTCCCCCCCGTCCTCCCCCACCACCTCGGCTCATAGATGGTGGCGAAGCCTTTACTGTCCGAAGACTTCTTAAATCTCGCCGTAGAGGTCGCGGCCTTCAGTACCTCGTGGACTGGGAAGGTTATGGGAAAGTCCCGCTCCGTGTTCTCCCGTGATTGCGCGCATACCAAATAATCATTCAGATAAGATGATATCCTGAGACTTCTGTGTCTCAGTGGTGACAGAGCTGCATCTATGCACCTGGACACAACATTCCTCCGTTCAAACTCCACATCCTCCGCTTCTTTGCGGGTGGGGGAAAAGATGTGTTGAACTCGGGAGAGGACATCGCAGAAAAGCCTAGGTGCTGCCCGTCTCTCCCATGCAGAGCTTGTGTCCTAGGTCTCCTTCTTCTTTTTGCTAGAAGGGTTAGAGGACCTGGACCTCACAGCCGCTGCAGTGAATGACTGCTTTCCCCATGGTTTAGCGCTCAGAGCTGTGAGCCGCCTGCTCCACACTTTGGGGTCTTGCAGGTCTGGGTGCGTTCACAAATCTCCTGTTCTGTGTGGAAGGGACTGGCCGAGGGGGAACAGGAGGATGCAATGGCCTTTTTAATGGCAATTCTCCGCATCCACACCCTGGGCATGCTTAACACCCATGCACGCGATACACATAGGATGCGCGTCGCGGCCCGAGATCATGAAACATGCATGCTGCCGGGCATGAGCGCGAAGGAGCCTCCCTCCCCTTCTCCGCGGATGGTTAGGAAGCAGACATGGTGAGTCAAAAATATTCTAATCTTAGCTCGCCTTAACGCGGTAGCCAGGACCAAGCAATATTCAGTAAAGAGTGGAAAGAAAAGAAACCCACAGCAGGTTTTCGTTTGGCTATACTGCGTTCGGCAACGTTAACCTTGACGGTACATCTATGAACTGAGGCAGTGCAGTCTGGATGCTGAGGAAAGTCCTCACGGGGAAGAGAACAAGAATGCCATTTCAGAGCATCACAGCTGGTTATATGTGCGGTGGGTGGGCCACTATTTTAGCTGTGATTGGTCTGCTCTACGTGCAGACATGGTGTGATTGGTGCTTCCACAGTCTATCACGTCTGAGGCGTTTCCCATAGTGAGATATCGAGCGATTGTTGAAAGAGAACTCAGATGCTGGCTGGAAGATCTAAACCAGTGTTGTCTAAGATAATTAATCACTAAGCATTGATGGCTGTCTTGCCCTGTTCCACCTAAGTATTACCCATTTAGATTGCATCCTGTCTTTTAATGCACACTGTGATGACGGGCCTACAGCCAGTGCCTCTTACCATATGACAGGCCCTCACTCAACCAAGGAAAAGAAATCGCGACACTCATTTCATCCTCATGAAGTCTGGCAAATGGTACTGGAGCCATACAGCTAGAACATCCAGACTCTGGGACAGTCTGTATCCACAGGCCATCAGGCTGATAAACTGCTGTCACCCACTACCACTTCCACCGATGTAACATGTCTAAGGCTACTCCTCCTGTTCAAATGCACCCTTAACTTTACAGTGGACTATCTTGCACAACTCCACGTGACCTGGATTGGGAAACTGCGACAATTTACATATTATACATTACAGATGTTACTCAACCAGAATTGGACTTCTATTGTTAAGGCACCCGGCGGCAGCATTAGGGTTTGGTGTTTGCCGGCTTTATGCCGCTAAATGGCGTTATAACCATAGACTGAGGTCTCAGGTCTTAGTTAATTCTCTCAAGCATTAATGAGCTGCAGCTCATCGGCAGCTGCACATGACACTGTAACATATAAATGCAAGCCAAACATTGTAATTAAACAAATGCATAATCACAGTACTAAAATTACAGTACACCGTAGTGCAACGGAGCTGTGCTAGATCACAGGCGTTTGTGAGCTCCGGATTGGCTGTAGAGCCGTGATTAATGTGGGAGCACTAAGTACCTCTCACCTCCCCTCTGAGAGGGCTCGGCCAATCAGCTCTCTCTAGACCTCCGGCTGCGAGAGGTTACAGCACCACCCTGGATTCGAACTAGCGATCTCCGGATGATAGGGCGAGCACTTTTACCACTGCGCCACTCGGAGACCCCTCAATGTATTTTCAACGGGTGCACGCAACATCCTTCTGCTGTGCGCTCGACTCGTGCCTGTACGGGCACTGACCTTTGTCCAGTGTTACATAACTGCCACTAAACAAGCCAATCACAGACCTGATTGTTTTTTCTCTAATCAGCTGACACTATCGACCGCATAACGGAATTCAATCCAATTTTATTTGTATAGCGCTATTAAAATGGTCATTGTCTCAAAGCAGCTGTACACAATCAAAAAAAGTAATAGAAATTTTAAATTATATATATAAATTAAATTAAGTTACGTAAATGAAGCATTTTTTATTTATTTATAATATAATTATAAATAAATATTATAGCATCTCTTTTTTATTTAATTAAGTATTAGTATATACCAGTTTTTAAAAATCTATTTTTTCATATAGCTCATTGTTAGACTACTATATTTCGACAAAAATTCAAATCTGAAAACTTAGTCACTTTACTTATAGAACTTTATTTCCAATGCTTCCGTTATGCGGTCGATAGTGCCAGCTGATTAGAGAAGAAACAGGCAATCGGGCGAAGTGTGTGGAAGTCTGTAAGTAGGTAGACCTTTATGCGAAATATAGTTCACTTAAATATCATAGATTAAAACAAGGAAAGAAGACGTGCTGAGCTTCAGTTCATTGTGAAAAGTTTTAGGAAGGAAACGGAAACATCCATTTTCTTTGTTTTACAAAATCTGAATATATTTAGTAAATTTATGAATTACACTCGAAAAGTATAAAATCCAATTTAATTGCTACCATTAAACATTTTATTTTTATTTATTTTACATTTTGCTGGTGAAATAAATTTTAAGCAGAGACGCTTGGTCTTGTTAATTCGTTTTAAACTCCTCAATTCTGCCAAGTCAGCCAAACCGATTTGATAACTTCACACCTATCGTGAATGAAGGGTGAGAAGAGGGATTACAGTAACTGGGGGTTTTGCGGGTGTTCACTTTGGAGCGTGCTTTCGAGTGGTATTCAGCGAGTAGACTATATATTTGTTTGTTGCATTTCTGGGGGAGTATGTCTACAGTTTTATCAATAAATCTGCTCATATCTGCACGTGCATCTATCAGTCTTTGATCAACAGCACTCACTCTCACTTTGCAACAGGCAGTGTTTATTGTTTAGTGTATATTTAAAGCACATACACACACTTAATGAAAGATCTAGTGTAAAACAAAATAAAATTCATGTTTGCTTCAGCATTGGAAACAATATTGTTTTAGGCTAACTTATTACAATAAGTTACACTTTGGTATTCTTTGTTGTACTTCTCTTTTTGCACACACGTGGGCATCTTTAAATTTGAACAGAAAATAATAGTGAGCTGGTAGGCACATTGTTTTTCATATGAATTAACAGCTGAATGAAGTTAAATTTACACAATAATTTAATAATTGGGTTTGCGTTAGACTTGTGCGCTCGTGTGTAACTAGCTCTTTCAATGTCTATACTACCATATAATATATTTGTGTTTAATACTGTTTTATTACAGTTGGTAATTTATCAGATACTTTCAAGTAAGTTTTAGTCACTCTAAACACAATCCATGACTTTTATGCAATAAATTTTTTTTATGAAACTAGTTATTGCATTATGTTTCAAGACATCCTTAATTTACCTTAGTTTACTGTGGTATAATTGATAATTAATGTTAATATTTTTAATCAACTCAAATATGAATAATCATCTGAAACATGCCAATCATCTGATTACAAGGCCACTTGCTCTAACGTTATCCTAGAAAAATGCTTATATTTAAGTTTTTATGCTGAATAGTAGTACACGCTCAGTGCATTACATGTGTGACGACAAAATTTTATGATTTTGTGAACTTGAGTGCGTGAAAAAATGGACCAAATCTCTGCGTATACTTATCTCACAGACGTGAAAAATACGCGGAATGTCTTTTCGCAAAATGTCCCTTTGCACCACCTGGCGGTCATTTCAGGGATGACTTTAAAAGGCGACTGATTTAAATCTCCCGCTGTCGTGCTGCTGCAGCGGTGAATGCAACGGTAAAGCACATTCTGGTCTAATCCTGCGTTCACACCGAACGCGGCGAGAGCGTCAAAACGGCCGGAAGTCATTCATTTTCAATGGGAGCCGGCGGTGAAGAGTGGTGAAGAGCGGCGAAGGGCGGCGGGGCACGGTGAGAGCAGCGAAGAGAGTTGAAATCAGCTCAACTTTATGGTAATGGGCTATGATGCGGTTGAGCGGCAACCAATAAAAAAGTAGAGGTCCTCCGCTTGAGAGGATTCCGCGGAAAGCAGTCCTGTAACTTTTATTCCGGCTACATTAGTTCCCAAGCGAAATGCTCGTTGCATTAAACTTGCACTTTAAATAGCCTAGGAGAGTTTGTAATTCAAATTAATGTTATTTTAATTAAAGACAAAGTCTAGTAAGTGATTCTAATAATGTTATAATAATATGAAATATAATAATAATAATAATAAAAATTAAATATTAAATTAGACTAAATTCACAATGAACAGAAGCCACACCATACAAATGCCTTATAATTTGTTTATTTCTAAAATACAGTTCTTTCTATCAATCAATTTCTTGTTTTCTTCCACATTTTGGTCAGTCTCCACAAGATCAACAAGCTTGATTGCTTTGCGGCGCCTTTAAATACAAGAAAGGCATTCAGTCTACGTCAGAGCGGCGAAGTGCGGCGATGAGCGGCGACAAGCGTCGGCAGCAGGGCAGCGAGAGCGAACTGACGCTCTCGCCGCGTTCGGTGTGAATGCAGGGTAATACCAACTGTATGTCACTTTGCCTCCACTCATCACTTTACTTCCACTTTGTCATTTTAATTGTTTCCTAGTAGTGGGTTTACTTGTGGTACAAGTAAACAGTTGTTAAATTGTATTACAGGTTATTTATACTGTAAATTAAAAATTCTATTCTACTCTCTCTCTCTCTCTCTCTCTCTCTCTCTCTCTATATACCCTTTAATGTAATTTTATGGCCTTCAGTTTTCCAGAGGCTGCTAACACCAAAGGTCCAATGATTGCATACTTTGAAACAACTTTCACCCTAACTATGTTTAAATAAAGTGCACCTTTTTCTTCTGCTTTGGTCTACCATCTTGCAAATGCAGCCAACACAGACACTGGGCTCAGTTCCTCACACACCTACAGATGTGGCCAATAAGAATGAGAGTTTTTTCCTGCGAAATGCTACAATTTGTTGCGCACCATGCCGCGAAATTCCACAAGCAACATTCAAGAATTTAAATAAATGTGTTGTGCTTCACTGAATATCCACCAGATGGCGCATGAAAGGACTGACTAAAAGCCAGACCAAGTACAATGAAGAATTGGGTATAATTTGTTAGCCTAAAAAAATATTGTTTCCAGTGCTGAAGCAAACATGAAATTTTTTTGTTTTACAGTAGATCTTTGATGATGAATGTGCGTATATGTGCTTCATATTATGTTCATAGTGATGAAATGAAATGCTCTAAATCGTGCTTTAAAATTCTTATATAGTTTTTGTAATGTCTTAACAGGGACAAAACAATGAAAGACATGCCACCATGATTTATATGCTGGTCTATGCTGGTTAATCCCGGTTAGTGCTGGTCTGATGCTGGTTTAGCTGGTGAACCAGCATAACTGCTGGAAGACCAGCATGCCTGCTGAAAAATTCAGCATAGGCCAGCATGATTTATATGCTGGGCCACCAGCAAGGTTTTGTTAGTTAAAATTGATTACCATTTTAGCTCATTGTCTTGTTTTTTAATAGCTAGTACTGAAAATAATGTGTGATGTAAATACATGGACTGTGTATTGTATCCTTTTTTAAATGGATTTACATACAAGAGACAAAAATAATCAATTTACCAAAAACATGTAAATACATGTGGGTTGTATAAAAACACAACACAAACCTTTTATATAAATGAACTTTAGAAAAAAAAAAGTAATCAATGGAAATTACTTAAAACTGAAAAAAAAAAAAAAAACAGCATAGACCATCATAACTGGTTACCAGCTTGACCAGCAATTATACCAGCAGGGTTACCAGTATACCAGCACCATGGGGTCAGCTGTTTTGGTGGTGGGACCACTTGCATTTTTTTTGGTAACTGTCGAAATAACTTAAAATGTTCCATTTTTAACCATACACAAACGTGTAATGTATCAATTTATATCTTTATTTGTTAATGTACACTAACATAAAACAGTGTGCTTTTGTAAAATAAAGAAAATAAACAAAGTGCGCTTTCTGCCGTCTCAGTCTCCCCGAAAATCTTTTTGAAACGGGTCACTAAAATGAACTAAAATGAACACACACATATCCATGTATCTATACATATATATCTATAGAAATCTTAAAGTGTCTACTTTTAAATGTAGCAAGCTTAATCAAAAAGAATGTTCTCAGTTTATGTAATCCATATGAATCTAAGGAGAGAGACAGTCTTTCTGCCACACTTCATTCACTGATAATGAGACAGGACACGCCTACACGCTGTTCACAGGGAAACAGTCAGGGTAATCTACATACAAGGCCACGCCCCCAAACACACACACACACACACACACACACACACACACAGTAGAGCTGATAATTTTCCTCCGCGTGTGGAAGATGTTAGGTGCTGTACAGGTTTCGGAAGCTCTACAGAATGTTCTGGACAGTGGGAGGAGTTTAGATTTACCTCAGAACAACACTAAGACTCTGATAATATAAAACTAATATTAATTTATTTTTATATTGTCATTTAATGTCACTTACATGGTTTGGTTAGCATGTAGATAACACAGCTAAATCATGCTAACATACTGCCTTATGTAGCTTAGCACAAACAGGTTAGCTCACAGGTGGCTAAGCTAATACCTTACAGTATGTAGATTACAGATGGTTGTCAGTATCAGCTGTGGTGTAAATGTTTCTAATATATTCACCCCATTTTGGATAGCTTCATGTTATGGTAGCTATTTTGTTCAGTTTTTGGTTAGCTTATTTATCATTTTGGTTAGCTCCTGTTGCCTAAACATTGCAAAAATTTGTGCTGGCTTTATGCATGGTCAATAGTTATTCATGATTATTGACAGTAATTTTATTATCATCATGCATGTGTTTCTTTTTCCTTTTTTATAACCCGGATGCCTAAATTTTATTTCTCCAGCAAAACATAAAATAGATGAAAAAAATAATAAAAATGATTAATGATAGCAATTAAATCAGATTTGATGCTTTTTGATTTCAATACTTTTCTTTTTATTTACTGTATGGACAGTTGTATTATGCTTTCTCTGGAGAATAAACAAACCTGGTAGATTCTCTTGAAAGGACTAGCCATCTGGAGCACCATGAAACATTTACTGAAATGCAATACTTATGCACAGAAAAAAATAACCCACACAGCAATAATATGTTATATTATATTATGACATGCTCTCATCGGAGCACGCTGTCGTGTTGGAAAAGCCACCGTTTATCTACCCAGTAGCCTATAAATTTGTGTTTGTTGCATTTGTATCTATAAATTGCATGCGTTTATCAGACTTTTGATCAAACGCTGCCTTTGGTAATGTGAAAGTGCGAGTTGCGGGTTTACACATGCCAATTTTAAATGAATATTAGATTAATTTTAAAGGACGATTTAGGGCATCTCATTTCATTATTATAAACATGATTTATGAATTACACTCGAGCGGGTGGTAGAGCTTTGATTAGACTACGTAGGAAATAGGCTCAACACCCCAGAGCCCAAACCTCATTTAAATAAAAAAATTTAATTAACAAATATTGTAAGTAAACAACAGTAGCAAAAGTATAGAAAAAAAACATTTAGCCTATGAAAAATAATTCAGCATCTATTTTAGGTGTGCCAGCTGGCACTGTTCTTATATTGCTCTTTGTCAGGGTAAATCATTCAGTGACAACCCTGTAAAACCTGGATTAAACAGGATGAGTATGTAGCTTTAAATGAAACTAATCCTCCTGGATATAGCTACATACACCATCCTTGGCTAGAGGAGGAGGCGTTGCAGTTATTCACAATGATAATCTGTCTATAGTACAAAAACACGGACACCAATTTAATGCATTTGAAGTTCTCTGTAGTAACATAAAAAGTGTAGCTACAAATATTAAGTCTGCTCAGTCTATCCCGCTAATTATCATTTACAGACCCCCAGGGCTGTACTCTAAATTTTTCTGTGAATTTGCAGATTTTCCTTTCATTTCTGTAGAGAAAGCGTTAATTGCTGGAGATTTTAATATTCATTTTGAGAATCCAGAAGACCCTCTGAGACCAGCATTTATGTTCATACTGGACTCAGTAGGAGTAAATCAATGTGTAATAGGACACACTCATGAAGCAGGTCACACTTTTTAATAATATTCTTTGGATTAATTATAAGAAATTTATTCACAATTCCACTGTCTGAAGTTATCTCAGATCACTATCTTGTTTCAATTAAAGTGTGTCATAGTAATGATGTACGCACAGCACCACACTACCGTATTAAACATACATTAACATCAACTACCACACAGAGCTTTATCAGTAATCTCCAGAGTTACCAACTTTAATTGGATTGCCATCTGACTCAGAACTCGATTTGTTATACCTTAGATAATGTAGCTCCAGTTAAAAGGAAATTGATTAGACATAAGAAACTCGCTCCCTAGCGCAGTTTAAAACAGACCGCTCAGAAATTAGAACATAAATGGTGTCAAACCAAATTGTTTGTATTTTAATAGAAGGAGAGCACCCTGAACTATAGAAAAGCTCTTAGTGTAGCTAGATTAATGTATCTCTCTATTCTTATAGAAAATAACAAAAATAATCCTAGATTTTTATTTAATACCGTAGCCAAATTAACCAGAAATAAGACCACAGCAGAAGTCTCCACAACAACATACAGTAGAACAGAACTTCACGAACTTTTTTAATAATAAAATTGTAAACATTAGGCATAAAATTGAGGCTTTGAAACCGGACAATGTAATGGATGCAGATGTTAAACTAACCATGTCAGATCGGAACTTAGAATAATTTATTCCCCTTGAAGAGAATAAACTAATTTCACTCATCTCTTCTGCAAATTCATCAACCTGTATATTAGATCCTATACCGACACATTTTTTCAAACAGATAGTGCCAGAAATAACAGAACCCATGTTGAAAATAATAAATTCTTCACTCAGCATTGAGTATGTTCCAAAATCTTTTAAATTAGCATTTATTAAACATATAATTAAGAAGTTTGACCTCGACCCCGGTCAGGTGTCCAATTACTGGCCGATATCAAACCTCCCCTTTATTGCTAAGATTCTGGAAAAGATAGTAGCGGAGCAGCTATGCTCATATCTACATAGAAATAACATACATGAACTGTATCAGATAGGCGTCATCAAAGCACAGAGACAGCACTCGTTAAAGTAGTAAATGACCTCCTATGGGCCTCTGATCAGGGTTGCATAACTATGCTTGTGTTACTTGACCTCAGTGCAACTTTTGACACAACTGATCATAGTATTCTCCTTCACAGATTAGAAAATGTAATAGGAATTAAGGGAACAGCCCAGTCCTATTTGACTGATCGTTATCAGTATGTAGATTTAAATGGTGATTATTCTGCATGTTCTCTAGTAGAGTTTGGTGTCTAGAAGAGTTTTTCCTTTACATGCTTCCTTTGGGTAACATAATCCGTAAGCATGATATTAATTTTAACTGTTATGTTGACGACACACAGTTATACATCTCAGCAAAACCAAATGAGAGAATTCTTTAACTAATTCTTTAATTAGTTAACAAGCTTCAATTAGTTCAGAATGTAGCAGCCATTAGAGTCTAGAGTCCATCTAGAGTCCTCACTAGAACCAGAAGATATGAGCACATCACCCCTAACTTATCTTCACTTCATTGGCTCCCTGTCAAGTCAAGTCAAGTCAATTTTATTTATATAGCGCTTTTAACAATTGACATTGTTAAATGTCTAATGTCCCTGTGAAATTTCGCATTGATTTTAAAATACTACTTTTTTCTTTTTCAATTTTTTTATTGAACAATTATCATACATAAACATATAAAAAACAATGAATTAAATGTATTATTTATAGATCAAAATGAAAAGAAAACTGAAAAACTCCCCACCCACCCCAAACATACACTAAAACCTACACAAACACACACGCACGCACACACACCCATGCATTCAGTTTGGATAATTTTGCAAAATAAGCAATAAATGGTTGCCATTTGTGAAAAAAATATTAGTAGAACCTCTCAGTGTGTATTTTATCTTTTCTAGTTTAAGAAAAAAAAATAAATCTTTAATCCACTGAGAGATAGAGGGACAATTAACAGACTTCCAATGTAAAAGTATAGGTTGGACTATTGCAACGCTTTACTGTCTTGTTGTTCAACTAGGTGCATAAACAAGCTTCAATTAGTTCAGAATGTAGCAGCCATTAGAGTCTAGAGTCCATCTAGAGTCCTCACTAGAACCAGAAGATATGAGCACATCACCCCTAACTTATCTTCACTTCATTGGCTCCCTGTCAAGTCAAGTCAAGTCAATTTTATTTATATAGCGCTTTTAACAATTGACATTGTTAAATGTCTAATGTCCCTGTGAAATTTCGCATTGATTTTAAAATACTACTTTTTTCTTTTTCAATTTTTTTATTGAACAATTATCATACATAAACATATAAAAAACAATGAATTAAATGTATTATTTATAGATCAAAATGAAAAGAAAACTGAAAAACTCCCCACCCACCCCAAACATACACTAAAACCTACACAAACACACACGCACGCACACACACCCATGCATTCAGTTTGGATAATTTTGCAAAATAAGCAATAAATGGTTGCCATTTGTGAAAAAAATATTAGTAGAACCTCTCAGTGTGTATTTTATCTTTTCTAGTTTAAGAAAAAA
>JAAGKR010013581.1:2500-13633 GCA_011419295.1 Clarias macrocephalus
AATATGTAATATCACTACTGAATATCTATAACTATACCCATAGACACCTCCTCAAAAAAACAATACAGCCAAAAGTATGTGCACCCCCACTTCATATCACACCCATAATTGAAGGTATGGAAGGTATCTGTGTTTCCTGTAGCGATATTATTACCCTTCACTGGAACTAAAAGGAACTGACTAATCAAACCCTCATCCGGCACAACGACACCACTGTGAGACACACAGCCAGAGACATAGTGTGTGAAGAGTGGAAGAACTCGAGCGTCCTGCCGCTCAGAGCTTCGGGATAAACTGAAGCCTCCTCGACATCCCGACATCAGCGACTGAGTTCACTGACGCTCATGTGTGAACGAGCACCAAACCCCACAGCCACGTTCCAACATCTATAGACAGAAAAGACTAGAGAGAAACACATTCTAACAGCAAACACGCAGGAGGCAAATCTAGAACTGCAAACTTAACATGAGCATAATATGGGTGTAACAGTCAGGGGTGCACAAACTTTTCTCTTTACCACATACTGAACATTTTGTAATATATAAAAAAAATATATTTTATAATATAACATCTCTTTATGAAGATGAGCAGCTGGTGTTAAGGTTCTGTCAGGACTGAGCCTCTGTGTTTTTCAGAGATAACAAGACATCGATAGAAGGTGATGCCTCCTGCATCCACAGCAGATTATCAGATCTTAATTAGGAGGATTATTTACTCGATGTCCCGTCAAAGCACAAAACACACAGAGGACGAGCAACTGAGGCACGACATTTAGCGATTAATGTAAAGGGTTATAACTTATTTGTTTTTGGAATTTTGAAAAAAAAAACATTAATCTGAAATGCTGATTAACATTTAAATTCCTCATAATTTGCCTCCTTTATCACATCCTCATAATAGAATTCATTGCTTAACGAATTCTGTAACAAAATGTGACATGTCTAGCATAATAATCAGAAACGTCTTCTTTACCTCTTTCAGAACTGATTTTATTTACACACTTAAAACAGGATATTTTATATGTGAGCTCGGTGTGCAGAAAGCCCTTCCCTCACACCCCAGAGGAGCGTTTTAATCTCAGGACGTTTATAGATGTTATACGGGTGTAACGCTGTACTCCTCTGGGCAGATTTAGGAAACGTAAATCTGAGCCACGGGCGGCCGTGGCGTTCACGTTAATGCTGTGGCGGTAAGACCTTCCTACGGGCAAACTGTAGAGGCAGCTAAGTCACAAAGACCTCCTCCAAAGTACAGGCTGAGGGGAGAGAATTCGATGTTAGGGTTTAAAGAGATAATAAAATCATCCAGCGGCGATTTTATATAATTTCTTCGTGAGGTGACGTGCGGGAAAAATATCAAAGAAATTAATTATTTTAATTGATAATTGGGCAAAACATGTAAGACATTCAAATCTGTCTAAATAAAAAATTGCCTTCATTCATGTTATTGTACTTTTTCCTCTAGTCTCTCTACTCTACACTTTTTCTCTTTAGCCCCCCACCCCCACCCCTCTCTCTCTTTATCTATCTCTTTCTATCTTGCTAGGTTTTGTACTCCGTCAAGCTTTAAGCCTCTGTCTTGTCTCTTCATGGTCCTCCTGGTCTGCCTGTCTGTCCTTGGCCTTCTCTTTTGTTCTAGTCTTTTTTCATCTCTCTCTTTTTTAGGTTTCTTTTTCTGGTCTCACTTTGCTCTCTCATGTCTAGTCTTTCTTTCCTGCTTTAAAGATTCTCTTTTTCTTTAATGCCCATATTTATTTCCTTTCTCTAGTCTTTAGTCTCTTTCTTTCAGGCTAATCTTATTCTTGTATCTTCTTGCGGTTTTGCTAGTCTCATGTGTTTTTCTGTTTCTCATCTCTCTTGTGTTTGCTCAAGTATCTGGACTGTCTGCCCTGCCAGGCTCCTTACCGGTCTTTAATCACTTTACTTTTTCTAACCCGTCTTTGTCATGCTAGTATTTCTCTAAGCTCTATTCAATCTCATTTGTCTAAACATGCAGAAATATATAGTTATATAGTTTGTGTGTGTGTGTGTGTATGGGAGAGAATCAGAGTGAGAGAAAGATAGATAGAGAGAGAGAGACAGAGACAGAGAATATGAGTAATACGAAATCCTAAATTAGCACTACACTGAGTGGCATGACTGGCAATTTTCACTTGACGGAGCCCTAAAAGAAAGACAAGCGGAGGTGTGTGTGTGTGTGAGAGAGACAGAGAGATGGAGAACCAATGAGGGTCGTTTGTGTTGAGTTGATGTAGGCCTGGATGTAAAAATATCTATCTACTAGTTTCGTCTCGAGAGGATGTGCAGACACCGCAACAACAATTTTATTCCAGTGGACTTCATTCATCTCTATTTGTGTTGTTAGCTCTGATAGTTACTGTAATGGATACCGGGCTTCTGTAGATCCAGCTGAAGAGCTCTATTATTGTGTACTGGGGAAAAGGAAATAAAGGATAAAGCATTATACGGTCCTGCTGATATAGGAAAGCGTTCTAACAGCCCTGGGTCGTACCACTGATGTGTGCACGCTGATACGTTATTAGCAGATCCCCTACAGAGGAACCATTTTACACCAAGTTACAGCAAGCAACACACTCCATGTCCATGTCTAGCAGATTTTAAGATAAAAAAAGGCAAAAGTCCTGCTTTTAGCTTTACATATATTTTCTCCCACCTGTATTCTGACAGATAGCTTTTAGCTGGATGTTTATCTCTTAGGGCCGCTCCTGTTCATGTCAGACCTCGATTCCTGCGGTTTCAGCTGTCACATTACGATGTCAGGGTTAATGCGAGGAGCAGACAAATCATCAGGTTATTCCCGAGTCCACCAGGCAAGCAAAGTGCTAGTTTACTGCCCACAAGGAGCTTACCTCACTCACATCCTCACTAAGGAAACTTATGTTGGGATTTTTTAAATTTATTTCATTGGGGGACTTATAACAACAATGTTTATTTTGGAACACAAATCAGTCTAGGGTTCTTCTAAGTGCTTAAGATGTCACTTCATTATAAAAACGTACAATTTAAAGGCACAGCATCATCTGGTGAATTAGTTTAGCATAACATACCTCATCTGAGGGGAAGGGCTAGCCCAATCAGCTGAATGTTCAACACATTTTTGTCTGGCCCGTCGGCGAGGCATAAGCAACACTTGGGGATCACTATTTGTCATCATGTGTCTGCCTCGTCATCCATCGTCACCGTCACGCTTTTCTTCAACTCCTTCTAAATGATTCATGGGCATTTCAACAAACCTTTATGAAGAAGCACAGATTCTTTTAAACACATGTTTTTAAAAGTCTTATACCGTCCAATATGCTGTAACAGTTAGGGGTTTAGTAATGTGGCTACACCGTAACACCGACTAACGCCACAAGGTGGTGCTTCCTTTTTATTGTAGTAAACCAGAGCTAAGTGTGTGTACTGGAGAAGTAGTTCTGCCGTGATAGCGCTCTGATTAGCTCCCTCGCTGAGCTCTCCTCAGTCCCGAGCGATGCAGGATGTGTGCGTTATATTCTACAGTTCATGTATAACTGATGAATGTAGTGTTGTGGAGAGCTTGCATGTGCAGTCAGTGTTTAACGCTATTTCATTGTGTCACCTGCCGAAACATAGGGGTCACTAGGGGTCATCTCGCGTCTGCATCGTCTTCATCCTACATCCATCGTCACATTTTTTCTTCGATCTGCAGCTCCTTTTAAGGAAGCATAGATGTGCTTTAGCCATTTCACTTTTAGAAGTAAAAACACAGACGACACACATCTTCCTGTAGACATCTTCCTTTATTTTTTCAGTGTGATATATTGTCTCCAAAAGTGCTCTACCAAAAGGAAGCTTAAAGTGATAAACCTCAGCCTTCCAATGCGAAATGACTTTATTTCTCAGTGCAACGATTTGGTAAACGGTGATATCACAGAGTCTACGATTTCGTTTAGTGATCATAGTCCAGTCTATTTTAATGCCCTTTAAGGTCGTTATGCACTCTTGAATGATTGACGGGAGAATGTGTACATATTTCTGAAACATCAGTTATCGGTAAGACCCCTCACCCATGAAGCACGAAAAAAGAAAAAAGAAAACACTCCCATCTCTCTGCTGCTCAATCTGACAAGGTATCAATAATCATTTCATGACGATGTCACTTTTTATTAAAGTAGTGAGTTTTAAGTTTAGACATGAAGCTGCTGTTACACTCCAGGCCGCCTGTCACGTTCACTTCAGACTTATTACATTTACAGCACTCACAGTCTCATGGAAGGATTACAAACTCCTGCAGATGCGTGTATGCATGTGTGTGTTTGTGTGTTGTGTTTAAATGTACAGATTATATATTAATAATACATTAGAAAAAGAATCTTCCAGTCTGAAGAAAGTCAGTTTTAACAGATACTGTGAGAGACACAGACAGTTGGGGAGAGAAGAATAAAAACAATGAGAGAGAGAGAGGGAGAGAGAGAGAGAAAGGAGGAAAGAGAGGAAAAGCCTGAAAGCTCTCGACACTTCTGACTTCCTGGTTAAAAATCAAATACATCGACACAATCAGATCAGGAGTTACACATTAATTTTCAGACACTTTTTAACACGAGCACGGCATGTGCTATAAGTGTCTAGCAAGTCGGCACTATCAGATACTTTATAGATTGATCACATTTAAAATGAAAGCAGGAGAGCCTGTGAGAGAACGAGTGCAGAGAAGCTTCAGTCCGTTCCGTCTCAGACGAGAGAGTTACAGCCGAGCCACATCGCAGCTCTGACCACAAATGTGTTGTTATGTTTCTCTAAGCTCATTAACTCCACATAAACCCAGGTCAATTAGTATATTCTAGTATCTTCACTCTCTCACCCACACACACACACACACACATGCTGAAATGAAATGTGGATATATATCTGAAATAACAGCTACACCACCGAGAATGTGTATTACACCTGAGTGAAAGTGGGACACTCAGAATAAAATTAGCTTTGATATTCCTGTCCCGGTCACGTGTAGACGCTAAAGGCCGTTAGACGCATTACTGTTTGTGATTAATTCATAGCTCAGTCCCATTTAGGGCTTTTAGATGCTTTTAAGTGCCTGGAGATGCGTTCATGAGGGGGAGATTAGGGTCTTCAGTCATTACTTACTTTATATATATATTTATAATACTGCGCTGTTAACTTCTGGTGGCATGCTAATGCTAATTCTTTATATGCCGTCTGGACAGATGGGCTAAAGCAATAGGTTTTATCAGTAATGCGTCTGATGACACTGTGGGACCGAAAGTCATTTCTGTGAGATCGGCCGTACAGGTAGGATGATGTTAACGCTAGTCTGTGCTAATATTGTCTCGATATGTGGTAATAACCTCCCATTGCTCAAACACTCAGCGTTTCATTAACAAATGGGAATGAGGAAGTTTTTAAAGAACCAGATTTTTTTCCTTTAAATATATAAAGTGTGTGAATAGCTTTAGCTAAATCTAAAGCTTTTTAATGAGGAAGCATGTACATTCTAACATGTTTCACCATATTCTCATTACCCTCAGATAACTCAGTTAAATAGATAAATGAATGATACATTATTGATACTGTCACAGCTCTGAGGAGAATTGTGTTACTGCACAGGAAACATCAGTAACATTAGTAAAACTAACAATAAAAGCTCATGTAGTTCCTTAAATCTGACAGGTTTAAAGTGTGAAAGGTTAGCTCGTTGTCCCGTGTATCAGGGCCTAAAATTCACTTTTTTGACTCACTAGCCAAATAGACATGTGGATGAAAAAAAAATAGGATATATATAGCACTTATCCTGAACAGGATGACGGAGGGCCTGAAGCCTATCCCAGGGGACTCGAGGAACGAGACAAGACAGGGTGCCGATCTGTCACAGGGCCCACACAAGAACACACACACACACTACGGCAAATTTGGAAACGCCAGTTAGCACAGGGAGAGCATGCTATACACAAGCACAGCCCCGAGGCGGGACTCGAACCCTCAGCTCTGGAGGTGAAAGGCTACAGGCCCAACCACAATGCCACCGTGCCACCCCACACGCCCCCTCCAGTACATTTTATCAATGTGAGAAGGGTTATGTGGTGTAGGTTAGAAAGTCGCCACACAGGATGTTATCATATTTGGAGATGGTGTGGGATTATTAATTAGAGTACGAAAAATAAGAACTGAATAACACAGAATAAACAGAGCTCCACCTGATAGCGTCTCTCTCTCTCTCTCTCTCTCTCTCAATCACGCCGGCTACTCCTGTAGACAAGGCTGGGTCTTTGGCCTTTGTCTTGGTTCTTTGGCTTACTACTCAGTTTGTCTTTGTCCTTACCTTAATCGTGTGAAGTGCACAGGTGTCAGGGCCCAAACAAACATGCCGTCAGGGGCTCCACGTTCCCACTAATTGCTCTTACGATGCTCACGTCTGGCAACCGTGCATCTGGGTGACCACTGCTCTGCCAGTTCAGAACTCCGCGGGGAAGCCGCCTGCAAATCTGCCTGTTCTCAACAGTGCAGAGTATTTTTTTATGGTTCTGGTCCTCGCGAGACTCGCGTTGTTACAATTATGTCGAATACAAACTGAATGAGGAAGTCAGAGCCATTGGAACAGCTCACGACTCAGCATCGTACTGTATCCAGTCTCTTCTTGTAAAACTTCACTAACAAACAGAGGTATGTAAATGCTAAACATGAAACAGGTGACGGTCAGTCGAGGCACAGAGAAGAGTGGGAGAGAAGATAAAACTCAGATATGATAAACAGGCGCCGGGTCAGGTCCAGATATAGATTAGATTAGATTTAACTTTGTCACTGTGCAGAGGACATGGTCAGAGCCAATGAAACGCAGTTAGCATCTAATCAGAAGTGCATAAGTGGCCTATTTATGATAAATACCAATGTGGCGAATGAGTGTATGGGTCCATATGTACGGGGTGAGAGTGATTAATGTACAGAAGGTGCAGTAGGTAATAAGGATATAAGGGTATGTAGGGTAATAAACAGTAAAACTGTGTGACATTGTGTAGTGAAGATGTCTCCCGATCTGACCCCCTTAGACTTTTATCTTTTTTATCTTTGGGGTCATCTGAAGGCAATTGTCTATGGTGTGAAGATACGAGATGTGCAGCACCTGAAACTACGGATACTGGAAGCCTGTGCTGGCATTTCTCCTGCGGTGTTGCTATCAGTGTGTGAAGAGTGAGAGAAGAGGGTTGCATTGACAATCCATCACAATGGGCAGCACATTGAACACATTTTATAAGTGGTCAGAAACTTGTAAATAACTCATGAAAGAATAAAGTTACGTTAAAACCAAGCACACCATAGTTTTTCTTGTGAAATTCCCAATAAGTTTGATGTGTCACATGACCCACTTCCTATTGAAAAAACAAAAGTTGGATCCAAGATGGCCGACTTCCAAATGGCCACCATGGTCACCACCCATCTTGAAAAGTTTGCCCCCTCACATACACTAATGTGCCACAAACAGGACGTTAATATCACCAACCATTCCCATTTTATTAAGGTGTATCCATATAAATGGCCACCCTGTATATGAACGTCTGTATGATACAGTATATACAGAATAAAAATGGGTGGAATATAGAGTAGTGCAGTGATAAACAAAAACATATGGTTGGTGCAAAGAAGCGTAGTAGATGAAGCAGTGCAGTATGGACTGAAAGTGACAGAGGTGTGTGTGTTCAAATTCAGTTAAAAATCAGCTGTTCAGTGCAGTAACAGACACAGGGAGTGTTTCAGTCTGTTTGACACCTGTAGCGCCCCCTGTTTACGCGCTCAACAACAGCTCAGTTAATGTGAATTTGAGTGTGTGTGTGGTACCCAGCTAAAGTCCACAATGACCTCCTTCGTCTTTTCTTTGTTGAGTTTCAGGTTATTGTCCTCACACTGTGCTACTACAAAGCTAATCAGATTTACACACTCAGTAGACATCTGGTAACAAAACACACAGTGTAACTAGGGTGAGCCTTGAGCCTTCATATAGTGTGTGTGTGTGTGTGTGTGTGTGTGTGTGTGTGTGTGTTTGTGTGTGTATGTGGTGATGAGAGACTGAGTTCAGGTGTGTGATTAGTGAGTCACCTACATATGAACATTTGAGATCCGAACTTTGGAGAACACAGAGGACATGCGGACCTTGGAGAACACAAAGAAGATGGAGAACATGGAGAACACAGAGAACATGAAGAACACAGAAATCGTGAAGAAGATGGAGAACGTAGCGAACATGGAGAACACAGATGCACACAGCATTCAGTACATTTCTTTATAAATACAGAAATGATTAAAACGTTAGTGCTCATCTCCAGTTAGATTATGAGAGTGAGACTGACGATGAATTGAAGTCAGAATTCTGGTACCATGAGGTGAAGAAGAACAGTGTGTCCTCAAACTGGCGGTTGAGAAGAACGGGTTTGTTTAAAGTGAAAGTGTTAACACGCTGTGTACAGTAGATGTTTTATTGAGCTCAGCTTGGAGAAGAGCTCTAATTCTCTAGCTTTCTTCAGTAAGATGTAAAGGGCGCTGGGTTTAAATATAAAAATCTCATCATGACAGGCTGGAGATTCCCAGCGGCTATAAGTGTGAGCGAGGTTTATTAGCCTAATTAAAGGCGAGAGGACAATGAGGTCGTTCTGTTTAATCCCTGAGCAGCACCACACCTTGTTCATATCTTACTGAAGTAATCACGTTGTGAGTAAATTCCTGGGATTATAGTGATACGATCCGATAGAACTGCTGTTAGAACCGGCATCACTGCGTATCAGCATACAGTTACACTGAAACACGTGTCACTACGAGAAGAACGCTGCAGAGGACGAGCGCAGAGAGCAGGATGAATTTATTAAAGAGAAAAGCTGCTGGAAGTGAGAAACAACTGTAAATAATCAAATGATTTTAGCCATCGGGAGTTTATTTTCTGTAAAAAGTTCAAAGCTAGCCTTATTAATTATCGGATTGTTTATTGGTTTAGGGCTGGAACACTTCATGGAGCATCGATTAGTCGTCTCAGCTGAAGTGTAACATCAATATCCTTCTAAGCACACAGTAACACAGTCATCGCTCCAGAAGCTTCTGTTTAAAGTCCTGACTTCAGTTTAGATTTCAGTCTGGAGGAAAAGTTATAAACGTAATGCACCATCTTACCCATAACCCACTCTTTCATTCTTTCCTTGTTTCCTTCCTTCTTTCTTTCTTTACACAGGTTAGCATTGCAATATGTGTTAAATGCACTATGTATATAATTGTTTAATTATTATTATTATTATTAGTAGTAGTAGTAGTAAGAGAAGTGATAGTAAAACTCTCTGTTTGTTTTTTTTGTTTTTTTTAAATCTTATTTGTCTTACAAGAGTTCTGTGTGCTAAGCACAGCTAAATGTCTAAGCGGAAAGCTAAATGGATAATCATAAACCTAAATTGTTAAGAAGAATAACACTTAGCTCCTAAATTATACTGAATGAGGCTTTTTATTGAAGCCATTGCTTTGTTTAATTAGGATTTAGTCCTTCAGCTTTGATGTTTAGCTACATCGCCTCACACTCTTGCAAACTTGATAGCAACTAACGGTTAAACGGCTAAACTCCAATTAAACAGTGGTGTTGTGTGTGTGACAGTGCTGGGTGTGACATTGTTGGGTGTGATGGTGTTGGGTGGGACTGGGTTGTATGTGCCAGTGTTGGTGTGAGAGTTTTGGGTGGGACAAAGCTGGTTGTGACATTGTTGGGTGTGATGGTGTTGGTGTAACACTGTTGTGTGTGATGGTGCTGGGTGTGACAATGTTGGGTATGACGGTGATTGGTGTGACAGTGTTGGGAGTGATAGTTCTGGCTGTGACAGTGTTGGGTCTGACAGTTCTGGGTCTGACAGTTCTGAATGTGACAGTGTTGGGAGTGACAGTGTTGGGGGTGACAGTTCTGGGTGTGACAGTGTTGGGAGTGACAGTTCTGGGTGTGAATGTACCGGGTGTGACAGTTCTGCGTGTGACAGTTCTGTGTGTGACAGTGCCGGGTGTGACAGTGTTGGGAGTGACAGTGATGGGTGTGACAGTGATGGGAGTGACAGTGATGGGTGTGACAGTGATGGGTGTGACAGTGATGGGTGTGACAGTGTTGGGGGTGACAGTTCTGGGTGTGACAGTGCCGGGTGTGACAGTGTTGGGAGTGACAGTTCTGGGTGTGACAGTGATGGGTGTGACAGTGTTGGGAGTGACAGTTCTGGGTGTGACAGTTCTGGGTGTGACAGTGTTGGGTGTGACAGTGTTGGGAGTGACAGTGATGGGTGTGACAGTGTTGGGAGTGACAGTGTTGGGTGTGACAGTGTTGGGAGTGAGAGTGATGGGTGTGACAGTGTTGGGAGTGACAGTTCTGGGTGTGACAGTGTTGGGAGTGACAGTGCCGAGTGTGACAGTGTTATGAGTGACAGTGTTGGGTGTGACAGTGTTGGGAGTGACAGTGATGGGTGTGACAGTGTTGGGAGTGACAGTTCTGGGTGTGACAGTGTTGGGTGTGACAGTGTTGGGAGTGACAGTGATGGGTGTGACAGTGTTGGGAGTGACAGTTCTGGGTGTGACAGTTCTGGGTGTGACAGTGTTGGGTGTGACAGTGTTGGGAGTGACAGTGATGGGTGTGACAGTGTTGGGTGTGACATTGTTGGGAGTGACAGTGATGGGTGTGACAGTGTTGGGTGTGACAGTGTTGGGAGTGACAGTTCTGGGTGTGAATGTACCGGGTGTGACAGTTCTGCGCGTGACAGTTCTGTGTGTGACAGTGATGGGTGTGACAGTGATGGGTGTGACAGTGCTGGGTGTGACAGTTTTGGGAGTGACAGTGTTGGGTGTGACAGTGTTGGGTGTTACAGTGCCGGGTGTGACAGTTTTGGGAGTGACAGTGTTGGGAGTGACAGTGCCGGGTGTGACAGTGTTGTGAGTGACAGTGTTGGGTGTGACAGTGTTGGGAGTGAGAGTGATGGGTGTGACAGTGTTGGGAGTGACAGTTCTGGGTGTGACAGTGTTGGGAGTGACAGTGCCGAGTGTGACAGTGTTATGAGTGACAGTGTTGGGTGTGACAGTGTTGGGAGTGACAGTGATGGGTGTGACAGTGTTGGGAGTGACAGTTCTGGGTGTGACAGTG
>JAAGKR010013582.1:0-13632 GCA_011419295.1 Clarias macrocephalus
AAAAAACATAAAACAAAACAAAAACAAGAACACTTACAGCTTTTGGATCTGAAGGTGCGTTAAGGCAATCTGAATCACTCCACTTTTGAGCTTCAGTCTTGAACTGAATCCAGCATGGAGCTATCCCTCTTGAAGAAAGCAGTCCAATGTAAAATAGTTAACACACACATGCAAGACGTTTGCGGATAGCTGTCTGAATATTCCAATACAAACAAAAAGGCATCAATTGTCTTCACATTCTCAGAGGATGGGAGTAATAAAATAGTTGTTTGTTCTTATGTACAGCCAACAATAGAGCATTGACTGTGTTTTGCTCTTAGTTTTGAGACATGTTGCTGTTGCTACCATCTGCTGTAGTGAGGAAACCACAATCGTGGACTCCTGGGCAGAAGCAGTGAGCTGGAGGTGGGTTTATGCAAATTACTCATGTTTCTTCCCTTATGACATCATAAAGGGTGGAAAATCTGAACATCGTGTTCATGCAGACATTTCTACAAGGATGGATAAAGGAAACAAGAAGGGGATGTTTTTGCCTCATATTTTGTGTGTGCCCACTCTCATGGGATGGCCATGTCAATGTCCAAAAAGAAAAAATTTTGCATAATAGGTGACCTTATAGGTTCAAGCTGGTTCTAAGCTTGTAAACGGATGCAGTCATATTCGTCAAGACTGTTGAAGTGGTTGTTCAGTTTTCCATTTTTAAGACATATTTCTGTATTTCTATATTTGTGATCATTTTAACTAGGCAGACAATAATCCCAAACAGATAATCATATTGGTTAAGCACAGATACTGTCATAGCTTGGGCTTGCATGGCTGCTTCTGGACCGGCTCAGTAATTTATTGATGATTAAAATCATGATGGTAGCAGCAGAATGAATACAGATACTCTGTTTGCCAATCTACAGAAAATGCATGTGGAGTAACTTCATCATACAAAAAAGAGAATGACCCAAAACACACTGATACACTTTCAAAATGATGGAAGAATTGCTTTAAGTGTCTAACATGCCTCAATATGCTTACAAGTGTGCCTCAATGTGCTTACATGCTTGCTGACCCGGGGGAGAGGAACAACACGCACATATCCACTCATATATGCACATGCCAACGTTATATGTCAGAATATTCTCTCTGGCTTCTTCACTGGATAGACAGAGTTTTGTGTTTTCAGACGAACACCTTGCATCATGTACAGTTCTTAGAAAGAACATGTTTTTCATGTTAACATGTTTCATGAAGAACAAAGAGAGAAAGGAAGTTGCATGAATAGACACAGAAGCCAAAAGCAAGAAACCTCATAAAACAAACAACTGGTAGAATCTACAAGCCCGGGTACACGGATACAAGACCGGAGAAGCATAACAGTAGAAGAAGTTTGTAAAGATTAATGTGATGATTTGGTTACTTGATGTGGTTTTTGCAAGCATTGAATGTGCTGATATACACACACACTATATATTATATTGTGTGTGTGTGTATGTGTGTGTGTGTGTGTGTGTGTGTATATATATATATATATATATATATAAGTTGGCATCACTGACATGCGGTTTGTAAAAATACAATAAATTATACATGCAAAAGCTCTTGTCTGTAACATAATTATAACACTTGAAATGTGAGAGAAGAGACACAGCCAAGATGGTCGTGGGTCCTGTGATGATTTGACTACTGAGTATTAGTATAAGGTAGTCAAAATGTACTTTGTAACTATCCAAAATCTTAGGCCAGTGTTCCAGTTTAATCTGCCTTCAGCCATGGTCACATCCTTATCTCTATCACCTTAAACTTTACTTTTAAATAAAGCTTTGCTAGACAGTTTCCAACATATATTTAGACAGCTACAAAGAACATATTGAGGTCACATCCAAGAAACAAAGCCAATGCTGTTGTAATAATGCCTTTGGGGGCACAAATATTCATACCTTCGTGAATCCATTTATGTGCAAAAATAGCTTTTAAAGTATGCCTACAATCATACTTTAATCTTTGCCAACCGTGTTCTACCTGTTTTAAAGTCATTTTTAAGTTACTGATATTGCAAGTGGTGTTTAGAGGTATCAGAAAACTGCTCCATAGGACTACTTGTACTAAAATATTCTTTGGTTTCAGACATTTTGGAACCTTGACCCTACTTTAAAATCAGTGGTTAATGTAGGTGCTGATTCCCATTCTCAATTTATTTCCTGTGGCACAGATTGCAGTACGGAGCACAGATTATGATCGCACTCTTATGAGTGCTGCCTCAAATCTTGCTGGTCTTTATCCACCCAGTGGCTCAAAGGTGTTTCATCCTGGTTTGGACTGGCAGCCTATACCAATACATACAGTCCCCCAGGATGAGGAGAAGGTAGGAATTTGCACATAATAGTACACTGCACAAAATTCACCAGTACCTTGGTAAAAAAAAATGTAAGAAGTTAGATAAAGTACCTTTTTTATTTTCCATAGTATGTCACAACAATAATTTAATAAAATAAATGTATTTAATGCAAATCAACAGTGAGTGATCACTAAAGACTGCAAGAATTTTTTGTTTCACAGCTACTGTTGTTTCCTATGGCAGACTGCCCACGCTACCAATTACTCATGAATCAGACAGAAAGAACAGACATCTTCATCAATATGACCAAAATATATAAAGTGAGTCTGACCTCTTTCCATTACCTGCTCAAAACAATAGTCAATGTAACATTGGCATTCAAAATTATTTATTGTACATTTATAAAATATATTGAACAATTTTCAGTTTTTGAACTGAGATTTGTGCCTGCAAAATTAGAGATTTGGTCATTAGGACTAATTAGGAATAAGAGAATAATTGACCTATGTACAAGATATAAAAGAAAATGATAAATGAAAAAAAAATTAATAAGTGCCCTTTTCAAGTGTGAGACATTGAATTGGAATTTTGCTGTGCTTTTTATTGAGTAGGATTTCCTGGAGATGGTGCGGAATAAAACTGGGCTGAATTCAACTTCACTTGAGACCGTGTGGAGCGTCTATGATACACTTTTCTGTGAGGTGAGATTTTGTGAAAGAAGTGGACATTTCTGCTAAACATAAATGTATCAGTACATGTATAAATGCAGTTAGCCTACAATCAATGCCAAATTTCCTGGTAGTTTTATTTTTTCTGCATTTTGTCATACAATTTGACTCTTACTTTAAACTGTTTCACAAGCTTAAATAGCTGAGAATGTTTGTACCATCCAGATCATGCATTATTTTCAATTTGCATTTGTAACTTTGTATTTAATATAAGGCATTTTACGGCATTTTACTACGTCATACTGTGTATGGCTATGTGACAAATACAATTTTAATTTGAAATAAATAACTAATAACTGTAAAAGTCTACTTTTAGTTTAACAACATTCTGCTTGTTGTTGTTAAAAATAATGAAATCAACATAAAGGCCAGGGAGCCGTCTATGGAAGAAGACCAAGAAAGCAGAAAAAAAGGCCATAATAGAGGATGCAAATCACTCTGAGCAGTAAGAAATAAAAGACCAGATTGGAATTCACAAAGATTACCCACATGTGTTTTAGGACCCTGATTGACCTTAGTTGGTAGAGGTTAATGTGTGGAGAAAGAAAGCATCTAGTCATGATCCATAGCATACGAGTTCATTGGTAAAGCATAGTGGAGGTAAAATCCTGGGCTTGCATGGTTGCTTCTGGAATGGGCTCAGTAATCTTTTTTGTGCTTGCTCAGCCGACTCCTTTATTTATTTGCTTTTTGCCACCACTTCTGCCCCTAGTACTGTTGACGTTTTAACACTGTTTTAACTCTGGTATGTTTGTCATATTTTTCATATTGATTAACATGTTTATGTGTAAATAATCACTTCGTCAATGTCCTGATTCACCCTACCCCCTTCTTTTGCATTCGCACATAGAAAATTCATGGCCTATCCTCTCCAGCCTGGGTGACTCCAGATGTGATGAAGACATTAAAAGTGCTGAAGAACTTTGGCTTTCAGATCATGTTTGGCGTCTATGAAAGGGAGGAGAAATGTCGGCTACAGGGAGGTCAGGCCTGCATCATTTTTCATAATTTATTCATTTTTAGAGATTTAAATAAATATTTACTCATGAGCCTATAATGTGATTCAGTAAATTCTGAAAATAATACATAGGCAAATATGCATGCTTTTGTACAAATCAAAGTGGAGATTCCATTGCTTTGTATCTGTGGCATGGATGCAAATCAGTGTTCATCTTACCACTTTTTGAAGTGTACAGTGTACAACCATGGCCAAAAGTTTTGAGAATAAAACAAATATTAATTTTCACACGTCTGCTGCTTCAGTGTTTTTAGATATTTTTGTCAGATTTTACTACGGTATACTAAAGTAATAATTACAAGCATTTCATAATTGGAGTCGGTATGATTAAGCAGGGAAAACATTAAAATTTGCAGGACGGCCACCAAGGCCAGGGTTGAGAACCACTGAACTAGATGGTAAAACATTGGACACAATTGAGAGTTTTAACAGGACAAAAATCTCAAACACACAGAATCTCAAAGCTTTTGAAATTAATATAAAGCAGTATTATTAATATAAGCATCATTTGCTGTCTCAAATCTATATAAAAAAACTTTTCTGCTGAAAAGTGAATGCCAGCAAACCAACCATCACTACCAATTCTGGAAAGAAAAGTGGTCAAATAACCAAATCATATGTGAAGCTGTTTTATGTCTGATAATAGTGTCTGATAATAGTGAAATGTGTGAGAGGCATTCAGCCAAACAATGTGCATAATTTACGTTTTCTCCTGTAAGCACATTTGTGACTTTGTTGAGTTGTGTGCTGTACTATAATTCTCCCTCAGAAAAGACGGTTTTAAAAGTGTATTTCAAAATTTTGCAATGTCATTTGTTTGTGATAAGTGTTTCATAAAGTTCTAATTAACTGTAAACTCTAAACTGTACATTCATCCTTCCTTCAATCGTGACTAGTTATGTAGTCCCTGCACGTGAGAAACATCCTCACAACATTACTAAACATCAGCCCAATTATAAATCATGGTGGTAAAAGTGTAATAAGTCCCCCCTAATGTTCTACTTTGGTTTAATTTGACCACAAAAATGCATTTTTGAGGGAGAAGATTTATTAGTTTTATAGGGTATGTGTGGGATATGTTCACACCAGTCCAAATGGATCTTTGAGAAATATATTTTTTGACACCCTCCTATACTGGTTGGATATGTGTAATATATTTTATATTATTGGGTGATTGAGATACTGTGGGTTAGTGCCATGTATTTTCAGTTTCTTAATTAAGGACAGTGCTCGTCAGTATGCTAAGGTGTCTTCACATCCTTTGGATTTTTTATATTCCTCACCTAAAATGCACTGTAATGTTCCACACTTTTGGAAGGATTGTGGAGCCAGTACTTCTGGGTTTATATACAATGGAACCTTGGATTACGAGCATAATTCGTTCCGGAAGTGGGCTCGTGTTCCAAAACACTCGTAAACCAAACCATCATTTTCCCATGAGAAATAATGAAAACTCTAATTATTCGTTCCCCAAAAATTAAATACATAAAAATACTTAATACAATCTATAAAATAAAAATAAAACAAATTAATCTGCACTTTACCTTTAAAAAAAAAGTACAAATACATCCCGACAAATAAGTGTTTCCGTTGGTGCGTGCAGGCGCCGTGTGTGTGTGTGTGTGTGTGTGTGTGTGTGTGTGTGTGTGTGTGTGGAATTAGCCCCTTCCCTAGCCTTGTTTTTAACGCTCCTCCTCCCTCTCCCCACCTCGCTTTTTAAGTTTCACAACAAACACACACACAACGGAAACACCGTTTTAACGGGAAAAAAAGAAATCTCTCTGACACTGGTGTGAGCATACTATGGGAATCACTGCGGTAAAGTAAAAAAAACAAACAAAAACAAAACAAATGAACCAGCACCTTACCTTTGAAAAGAATCGCGACAGAGCAGAGATTCTGTGTGTTTGTGAAGCCGGGGAGGGGGTGAAAAGGCGAGAGAGCGTCTGTGCGTGTGTCAGGGTGTTTGCGCACACATAAGAGACACTGAAAGTATTCCACAGTGCAAGAGTGACGCTCGGTATCAAAATAAGAGTCGCATGCATGATACATGATACTCGGCGCTTGTAAACTAATACTTGCTCGGTTTCCGATTAAAAATGTATTAAAAATCTTTGCTCGGTTTGCGGAACACTCGTAAACCACGTTACTCGCAATCCGAGGTTCCACTGTATATCTGTATTGGAAATCTGTGGTTGTAAACTGCTGCATTTAAGTGACTGTATTTAAGTGTGACCTTGAGCCATAAAAAAAAAATTATACTGTAGTAAAGTAGATTACCAAAGATGTATGAGATGATGGTCACAGCCAACAAGGCTACATACATTTAGCTAGTTTGTGAAAATTAACACAAGCAATACACCAACATACTATGTAAGCATGCTCCTAGTTTGAATTGTGAATTTAAAATAAAAATGAATGTCAAAATAAATGTTTTTAGTTTTAGTAACAAATTGCATCTCAGTCAAGCTTTTGGCAAATTAGCATTTGTCTGGTACTCTGTCTCTTAGGTGTCTTGCTGGATCAGATTATTAAGAACCTATCAGCTGCATCTACTTTAAACTCGAATCAGGACCTGAAGATGATCATGTATTCTGCGGTAAGTCCCTACTTTGCTATTTCTGTTTAGTTTTAAGATTATTGTCAATACAGTAGCAGTGTCATTTCAGGACCCCAAACTTTCATTATACAGGACAAAAATATTTAATGGGGTTCTGATCAATATGAATCGTGTGCCCCGATTGCACTTGTTATTAGGCATAAATTTACTTGTGCCTCTACATAATTGCATTTCACAATCAATTACCAATGTCACTGGGACCTACTTGGTAAAAGACATTAATTTCAGTACAGTTTGCAAACATTGCGACAGGAAAATGCAAACATTTGAAAAACAAACACATTCTTGCCGAGAATATGTTAGGATTGCTAACAAGTTCGCAGAATTGGTTATGATGAACATAAAACATACACTATGACAGTATTTATGGTTGTCCGTTGATTTCTTCTTTAGCATGACACAACCATTGTAGCACTTCAGGAGGCACTTAATGTGTATAATGGATTGCAGCCACCATATGCTTCCTGCCACATATTTGAACTACACCAGGATTCCAATGGGTGATGCAAACTTTCAACACACACACACACACACACACACACACACACACACACACACACACACACACACACACACACACACACACACAACAACAACAAAAAAAAACAATTACTTTCTGTATCTCTTTTCCTTCATGAAACTAATTAGTCAGCCATCATGTGGCAGCAGTGCAATACAGAAGAGATCATGCAAATTTAGGTTAAATACACATTTTAGCTAATTTTCACTTTCACATTTCACATTCAACTGTGACTTTAAAGTGTGAAAAAAGTGACTTTGACCATGGCGTTTGATATTTTTGCCCACAGAAGTGCCTCTTATTCTGTGTAATTTAATCTTATTGGCCTATAAGTACATGATTGTATACATTGTACTGATGCCATATAACTAACAGATTTAATGATTACATAAATGATCAGGTTTACAGGTACTCCAATTAAAGTGGCTGGTTAATGTTTAGGAGATTACACATGCACATTATATGCATGTGTAACTACACACACCACAAGACTAAACAATTTATTGTTAAATAATGTATTGCCCCTTGTAGGATATCATTAGACAAGATCACACAGTATATTTTATTTTTATTTCCCTATACATGCTACATTTACAGCAGTTAAAGCACTATCTGGGATACGTTTTTTTCTCACAGTTATTTATGTTCTTTGGTCCTTTCTCTCAGATCATTCTCTGTGGAAATGTTTTATCGTAATGATAGCTCTGTGGCTGATCCGTACAATTTAACTTTACCTGGCTGTACCCAGCGATGCCCCTTGCAGGACTTCATTAGACTTACAAGTTCAGTGATTCCAACAGATTGGCACAAGGAGTGCCAGATTAGCTCATCTGCAAGTGATAAAGGTATAAACCAAAACAAATTTCATACACATTCTTTAATATTCAAATGGACTCTACCATACAATGATTACATTTACTGCCAGTAACTACTGTAACTGTTCTTACTTTTCTCTTTTGTGTGTTGGTGTAGATGTGATTGTTGGGCTGGTTGTCTGTGGCTTCGTTCTTCTGTTCCTCATTGTAGTATTGTTCATTGTGTTGTGGCGGCAGAATGAACCGGTTACTGGTTACAGCCACATTGTCAACCAGAGTGATCACTCTTGACAGTCATACCAGCTCTTGCGCAAGGCAGAGTCATCAGATACTGAGGGCCTGTAGAAACCAGTCACATACAGATTTACAGGTACTCCTATTAAAGTAGCAGGTACTTTTTAACTATCCAACCAGCTGGATTATTTTGGATCCTTCTATGTCCTGGCATTTTATTTAGATGTGAAAATTGTGATTATTTTACATTATAGTTTTTAGAAGAAAGCATTAGTTTTTCTCCCTAATTTCGTGATTTTCACTTTGACCTTTTAAATAATTCAATGTTGACCAGTTCCCACCCTCCCAACTAGCTCTCCCCGCCACATGGAAGCTACCAACTAGGTTAGGGGGTCATGGGTGGGCGTGCATGAAGCCAGCTGTGTACTTCTTTTCAAACTGCTGCTCCTGCAAGGTCAGGAAATGGTGGAGGAAAGCATTATCCTCCCACAAGCTCAAATATGTCCAAAATCAGCTAGTTTACTTAGAGTGATGGGGGAGTGAGATGGCATCCCTCAGTTGCTGAGACCATAGCCAACTCTCAATTCCCAGCCATGGATGGCTCTGGCATCGTTTGAGCTGATGATAGAGGGCATTCTTCACGGCTGTCCATTGTTTACACGTTAAAAGAAGAAGAAGAAAAAAAAGCACTTAAAGGTTTTTTAGTGCTTTAAAAACGTCTCTAGTCATAAGTGTTGGCAGTTATGCAAGTACAAAATTTTATCAGAAAAAAAGATCATATGATTTTTAATTATGTAATGAAATCACTGGACATCTTAATTTTTTTAGGCAGAACCTCCTTGCTGTAAGTGTTCTTTACATTTTGTAAGTAATAAATATAAAGGAAAATTTGTTTCTTTTTTTTATTTTTGCTGATCTGAAAAATTATCTGATCCCTGCACAAAAAATGTGATACAATCTTCAATTCAATTTTATTTATATATTGCTTTTAACAATGGTCATTATCGCAAAGTAGCTTTACAGAATCAAAAGAAATTTTATGAAATTAGCATTAAATATGTGAGAAAATATGTTTTAAATCATAATTGTCAGTTTGTCTTTTAACCATGAGTTTTGTGATTTGTTGCACCCTAAAAATAAGCCCTTTCCAAAGTTGTACTATTTTTTTTTTGTTTTAGATTTTCTTTTTTATTAGCTTAACATAATTGTAGTTGAAAATATAGATTTTATTCATATATTTATAAATGTTTGGTGATTAGTATATGAATGATTAAATTTGACTGGCTTGTTTAAATATGAATGATAGGTCATTGTGATATCAAGATTTGATTAAAATAAATTTTGTTATGTCTGTAATCTGTGGTGCTTGGTATTGTTTTGGATTTTGGTATTGTTTTTAAAGGTTTAAAATGTCATTGTAAGTAAATCCAGATAAAGACTTTTTCAAGGTTTTTAATTTTTTTATGGTTATGAACACCTGGTTTTGCTAAAGTAAAAGAAATGACACTTCACTGATTTTTTTTCCCATCAGAATAGCAGATTTCCAAGAATCAAATCACTAGTCCAATTTCCTAACAATTGTGATAAGAATACAAATGTAAGAATCATACAGATACAGGTCCAGCACTTCAGTTAATATACTGTATCAGTCATCAGAATGGGATAAAATGTGATCTTTGTGATATGAAATTTTGCATGAAAAAGTACATTTTCTGACAGTTTGTTTAGAGGAATTGGTGCATGTAACATTTCATTTCCGTAAAAAGTTTAAAGCCTCCAAGAAGAATAACTTTCAGTGTATGAATTTACATAGCCACAGTGCCTCAGTTACAAAACTAACAAAAAACAAAACAACAAAAAAAACCCACCAATGCCAGTTGAGAAAAATGATGATGAAAATAAGAACAGACTCAATGAAAAGAAAAATCTGCAAAGTAGAATGAAAGCAACAACTTGTAAAAAGAAGGATATTTATTGTAGTCCTCTGGTTTAATTAAATTAAATTATGTTTGCATATGTGGCGTAGATGGCATGCAAGCAAAACCACTGTTATCTGCACATGTTCATTAGAAATTGTATTGAAGACACTGCAGATTGCCGAACTGCAATATTTTTTAAACGAATTATTTGTAAATATTCTAATTAGAATTCTTTGTATGTTGAAATTTTCTATTTAAGGCTGAATCATAGTGTTTTACCAAAACAAAGATGATAAAAGTCATGAATAGTGCAGTTGCTTACATGAGAAATACGTAATCAAATTTTCCCTTTGCACACGAAAAAAGGTCATATTCATAGTTGGAAGACCTGTGCTCCAATAAATGTGTTTTCTGTGTGCAAGTGTGTTTGTATGTTGTGCAATGTGGAGAGCAGAGCTGGAAAGGAACCAAGTAAATTTGATTAATTACTGTGCTGTATATTTAACTTATCTTTATTTTATCTGTGGAATTTTTTTTAGAAGATATGTTTTACTTATATTTTACTACATCCTAAGACAAATGCCTGTATTTTTTCTTCATTACATTACTGCACGACATTGCATTACATACCCGCAGGGGGAAAACCTACACAGAAAGAGCATATTTACATAATTAGAGCGAAATTATCAGATCATGTGTTTACTTGTTTACACCACCCTTTCATTCCAGTTAAAAGTTTTTTCTGATCAGGTTGGACAGTTCCAATTGAAGTGTTTACATGGTGCATTTTTAATCGGATTTTGCTATTATTCAGATTATTAATATAATTTACAGTCCATGTAAGCACACTCACCATTCAGTGTAAACATTTCTGAGTATGAAATTCTTAGGAGTTTGGCAGTTTATATAAACACTGAAACCAGTCCTTCTGAACCAGCCTTCTGAAAAACATCAAAATTTTCTTCCTTCTAACTAGCTACTTATGTGGCAGCAGTGCAATGCAAAAAAAAAAAAAGCAGATACTGTACAGTTCACCTCTGTGAAAAAAATAGAATATATCCACACTCCAGTTATATTAAAACCACTGTCTTTTCATTTTCCATTCCCTTTTACTGTCTCCTCAGTCAATGCTGTGCAGCTGTGCACATGTTACATTGGGTCATTTGTAACTGCACAAAAAAGCAGCATGCAATTTTTGTTCTCGAATATTTTTTCTGGTGCCGAAACAACTGATAAAAGAGCATAAACGAAGAATTAAAGAAGCATTTGGATAACTACAAACTGATACCCTAAGGAGGGTGAAAGGTTTTTAATGAGCTGGAAAAGTTATCTGGGATTCTTAGGGGTCAGTATTGGAACATTATCAGGAAAAAAGTCAATAAACAGTGCTTGTTACAGTGAAATGCTTATTAAAGAGCCGAAGCCTAAACTGCTATCCAAGGTGGTCTTGTATGACAGTGCATGTCTGCACACTTCTGCCCACACCTTGCAAAAACTTAATTTTGAGGTGTTAAAAGTTGTGTCCTTGTAGTCCGATTGAGCAAAATCAGGACTATAAGGAATCCTACCTATAGTCCTGAATTTGCTCCATCGGACACGGATGCAGATTCACTTTTAATGAAGTAAAGAAAGTGGTGCATTTGTGGATAAGCATAAAAAAAAATTTTAAATGAGAGAATATGCAAGCTTTTTGTCAGGTGGATGTGTATTGAAAAGCAAGGAGATTATGTAAAAAAAAATTTGTATTTTTTTACTAAAAGTTCATGTAAATTCTACAGCCAGAAGGTGGATAATTTTTGACTCACCCTCGCTGGGTTTTATAGTTTCATAACATTAATTCTATCCTGTACAGACCCATCAGTGGGGAACTGAAAACACTTATGAATGATTATGACACATGAGGTAGACAACCAATAAAAATACAGTGGTGAAAACAGGACAGGGATAACATCAAATACACATGGCACTTGTAAACAAACAGTAATGGAATTCATTGTTCATATTGTGAAAGTTCAATGCATGCTGAAACAATGTTTTCAAAATGAATGAACATTTATCGAGATGGATGCTAATGCCTTCATTAATTACATTTAATGATATAAAATTACCTCGTATTTATTAGTAAATGAGCTCTTTGGCATTTTACTATTTCAAATAACTGCTTTGAGACTGAGATTAAATTGGCTAAATGCATTAAAATGTTTCAGGGTTTACAATTGTACACGTCAAAAACATGTCTATAGTATTAATTGACAGTCACATAAGTGACTAAAAAGGGAATAAATGAATGCAAGGAAACAAGCAAACAACAAACAAGTAATAGTTATCTAAAATAAAACAGTTTTAAAAACACCATGCAGTTTTTTCTGCAAGTGTAGTGTCTGCCACCGCCTCCCAAACAAACAAACAATAAACAAACAAACAAAAACACAAACTGCATACTCTGTATACGAAAACTTCCTGCATATATATGTCCAATGTATGTGCTAGGTTTATATGTGGATCGTTCCAAACTCTGTAAGGAGTGCAATGATGAGAAATGTGACATAGAAGAGAAGGAGGAAGATGCCATAGGATCGGCTCAGGTGAAAACATTGCAATGGAACAAGTATAAATGAGAAGACCAGGGAGAGACCCAATGCTGCTGCCAGCACCCAACACAGCAATCCTTCTGACTCCAGCTGTGCACAGACAATGAACGTTTGTTCACATTTAATTCCACAATTGATTATGATACATACAATTAAAAACTCAGATTAATATTTCAGTTTACTTCCTTTACTCCAAGTAAATTTTTCTTATCATTATGCAAAGATAATTTATGTAAAGATGATAAAAATTAAGCACTTTTCTGTACAAGACAACATAAAAATAGCTGTGTTTCATAACATTCAATTTATCCTTGTCTAGTGCACTCATATAATTTCCAATTCACTAAGTTCAGTAATGGTTCATATGAAATTTATATTATGATTACGAAAGGAAATAGATGTAAACAAAAGAATTGTTCAAAAATGGTAAAGAAAATATGCATGTTTTGGTTGCTATCAGGCAACCAATCGCTGCAAAGCATGAAGATAATTTTTTTTTATTGTTTAAACCTGCCCTCCAAGGTGCTCAGGAACTTTTACTCCTGCACCATAGAGAGCATCCTGACGGGAAACATCACGACCTGGTTCGGGAACAGCACCATGCAGGACAGACGAGCTCTACAGAGATTGGTGCGATCAGCTGAGCGCATCATCCACACCGAGCTCCCTGACCTGCACTCGATCTACTACACGCGGTGCTGGACTAAGGCCAGGAAGATCGTGAAGGACCTCAGCCCCCCCAGCAATGGACTGTTCTCTCTGTTGAGGTCAGGAAAGCGATTCCGCTCCCTGAAGGCCAATACAGAGAGACTGAAGAGGAGCTTCTACCCGCAGGCAATACGGTCTCTCAACCAGCGCACC
>JAAGKR010013583.1:0-13626 GCA_011419295.1 Clarias macrocephalus
GTGTGTGTGTGTGTGTGTGTGTGTGTGTGTGTGTGTGTGTGTGTGTGTGTGTGTGTGTGTGTGTGTGAGACTCACAGTCGCTCCAGCTCCTTCAGGTCCTGAAATGCTCCTCGCTCGATTACACTGATCTTGTTCTCCATCAGGTGTCTGAGAAACACACACACACACACACACACACACACACACACACACACACAGTGTGACTTCACATTACAGTGGGATTACACTTGTTTATTAATTAGTTATTAACCATAAAGTTAAAGAAACCTTACCCTAATCCTTAATCCCTAACCCCTAGAACACACACCCTACCCCCTTAACCCCACATCTTAATCCTGCCCCTGGAGACTATGTACTGAGTCCTAGTCCCCTAATAGTAATCAACACTCTACTTTACATGAATCCTATAATCCTTACCCTAATCCCCTAAGCTTAAACTCTAAAACCCTAGTCCCCTTAATTCCTAACATTACTCCCAACATATTCCCTTAATTTCTCTCCTTTAAACTGTTAGCACTTAAAAAAACAAAACATTTAACTTAAAATATTATCCTTAAACCCTAAACCCTTAACAATCAGCCCTAACAGCCAGTAGTACCCCAATAATAAACACCATTAAACCCATAATCTAATCCCTAATCCATTTGAATGTACACTTATTCCATTTGTCTTATCCCTGCTTATCCAGTGCGACTTGTTTTATCTCATTATACATCTGAGCAGTTAAGGGTTAAGGGGCCTTGCACAAGGGCCCAACCTTGGTGGAGCTGGGGTTTAAACCTGGGTCCAACACCTTAACCACTGAGCTAAACCTTAATCCCATTCCTGACACCTTAACCCTATACCCTGTCATTTTAACCCTAAACAAACCACGTAATGGAACCTTAGCCTGCACCCTTAAACCTTTAAACTCCATTAAATCCAGGACTAAACCCTTAACACTAGTCCTATTCTGCTTAATCCATCCCTTTAACCTTGTATACAGCAGGTTTAACCGTAGGCATTAACCGTTTAACCCGAGAAACGAAGCACAAACTGTAGTGTGACCGCTCTATGCTTTTCTATTAAATGAGGATAATTAATAAACCCGTCATTTTTCCCTTGAGGTGGGCGTGGCTATGAAGATAGTTTACTGTGAATATACAGAGTGTGCGGAAGAAACAGAACCGAAACCGAGACACACCGTTGCTTACGCCAAGAAAATGGAAAGTGGACCAATGAAAACCGAACTGCAGGTTCGTCTCGTTCGTATATTTCCTTAAATTGTCGATAATAAGAAGCAGTGATGTGAAGCGCCACTATGAGACAAAACCCGGGTCGTTCGTGAGATCGCTAGTTCGAATCCCGAGTGGTGCTATAACCTCTCGCAGCCGGAGGTCTAGAGAGAGCTGATTGGCCGAGCTCTCTCAGAGGGGAGGGATGAGGGATACTTAGTGCTCGCACATTAATCACGGCTCTACAGCCAGTCAGGGGCGTCCGTGAGCTCACGCAACGGAGGGAGCGGATAGCGCCGTCCTCCGAGTGTGTTACTCCGCCCCCAACGGTGCGCGAGCGAGCAGTTCGAAAAGATGCGGTCGGCTGGCGTCACGTGGTTCGAAGGAAACACGTGATAGTCCTCGGCCCTCCCGGCTGAGTGGTAGTAGTAGCCTTAATGTGGAGCCCCCTAGTGACGGGGAGGAATTGGACACGACTAAACTAGGGAGAAAATCGGGGAATATATATATATAATTGTTGTTTGTATTGCAGAGAAATCCAAGGAAATGTATGAGATCAAACTGTTTCCTTTGAAACTGTTCAAAGCCCACATGTTTAACGTAGTTACTGAAAATTGAAATAAATATGAATAAATATTTTTTTTTGACTGGACCATCTTAAATTTGAATTCAGTTCCCCTGCAGTAGATTTAACCCTAGACACTACCGCTTTAACCCTAAACCCTTGACCCTATAGTCATTTTAACCCCTTACTTGTACACCCTATCTCCTAAACCCTCACCACTTACTCTTAAATGTGTATCTCCTGCACCCCTATCACTGATCCTGTACCCTATAACGCCTGAACCTTCACGCACTAACCCTTTCACCCAAAACCCTTAAACTGCAAGCCTACAGGCTTTACCACACAACCGAATTTACACCCCTACCCCTAAAGCCTCAACCGTAAATACCTAACTCTTGACCTTTCACCCCTAAACCCTAACCTCATAAGCTTAAAGCCTTAATCATGAAGCCTTAAACCCTAAACCTCGCGCCCTGAATCCCTAACCGCTCGCTGCTTAACCTCTGACTCAAGTAACATGAGAACACTGCACATGAACCTGCGTGTGTGTGTGTGTGTGTGTGTGTGTGTGTGTGTGTGTGTGTGTGTGTGTGTGTGTGTGTGTGGTCGGGTGGCTCACAGTTACAGTGCAGTTATTTCAGCACCCTGGCGCCGAGCCAAGACGACCTGGTTTACCATCACTGCACACACACACACACACACACACACACACACACTACACCAATATAATGAGTCACTTTGAAACTCGCTGTTAAGTTTCTTTATTGGTCAAATGAATGAACGAGTCACCATGTTCATTCATGAGACAGAGAGAGAGAGAGAGACGAAGTGTGTGTGAGACAGAGAGAGAGAGGGAGAGACGAAGTGTGTGTGAGACAGACAGAGAGACATACAGGAAGAACGACAGAAAGGAAGAGAGTGAGACGGGATTAAATGGGTGCTTTGTGAAACTCTAATCCAGCACTAGGTGGGTAAACTTGTTCTTACATGATCACACTGTACACCCCGGTCTAACACACACACACACACACACACACACACACACACACACACACACACACACACACACACACACACACACACACACACACACACACAGGTCACATTCCAATAATAGACGCTTTTACATATAAGGGTGTGTGTGTGTGTGTGTGTGTGTGTGTGTGTGTGTGTGTGTGTGTGTGTGTGATTTACACAATCATGGCTTTATTAAATCTCTCTCTCATCTCATTTTTTCTTCCTGTGTCTCTTTTTCGTGTTTCACACCCTAAACCCGAATAACTTGGCAAAACTCAAAAATCGGAGGTAATCAGTTACATCAAATTTTTTAAGTTATGATGTTTCCAATTTTAAGTAATCGGAACCATCAGTTTTTGAGTTTGTTGTACTCATTTATATTAATCGTTCTTTACTTGCATTATTGAGTCGCCTAACTCATAACTATTTAACAGCAATTATCTTTTTTTTTTTATCGTTGCAAATCAAATAAATTGTTGTTGGTCTTTCAGCATCGGGTCGCCACAGCAGACGATCCGGTCCGCACACAAGCTCGGCACAGGTTTTACACCAGACGCCCTTCCTGACGCAACCCTCCCATTGTATCTGGGCTTGGGACAGACACTTCATCCGGTTGTTGGGAATCGAACCCGAGCCTTTCGCAATGGCAGGCGAAACACCAACCAGTGAGCCACCAGTGCCCTGATGACGTCAGATACAAAATCACTAGTCTGAAAGATTTGAAGTTGGTGGAACTTTAAGGTGACAGTTACTGTTACTTAAATACTTACAGTTACTTAAAATATCACATTTGTTCAGCTCACTTGAAAAGTGTCATTTCTACAAACTCATAAATACCAAAATGTTCTAAACACTCATCCAAGTCTATTAATTTGAACTAATTGTAATTATTTAAGCTAACAGGAATCGACATGTTTAATTACTTTGAGCATTAGGGTGCATACAGTGTGTGTCTCATCCTGTTTCTTTCCTTTTTCATTTCCTGTCCGTCTCTCTTTCTCTCTCTTTTTCTTCATCTCTTTCTCATTTTATACTGTTTTCCTTTTTCCTCTCAAGTTTTCCTTTCTGTCGTTTTCTGTCTCACAGTTTTTTTAAACACCTCTCTGTCTCCATCTGTCCCTCTTTTTCAGCCTAATGACGTTTCTGCTTTTCTGTCCTTTCTCTCTTTTTCTTTATCTGTTCTCACCTTTCCAGTGATTTATCCGTCTGTTTTCCTGCCGTCGCTCTCTCACTCTCTCTACTTTCTCTCGCTCTCTGTTTTATATGCTGTTTATACCTCAGGATCTCTCTTGGTCCGATTCTCCGTCTCTATCTCTTTCTCTCTAAACGTTAAAGCTCAGAGACTCATGACGAACACCGACATTCGCTCAGAAATGTACAGTTGCATCACTGCATTCGGCCGACGCCCTCATTCGGAGCGACTTACATTTTTATCTCATTATACGTCTGAGCAGTTGAGGGTTAAGTGCCTCGCTCAAGGGCCCAACATGGACAATGTGGTGGTCGTGGGATTTGAACCTGAGACCTTTCAAACCGTAGTCCAAAGAAATATGTCTGAAGATCACAACAGGAACAGACAGATAGTGATTTAATAGTAAGCAGTGATTAAGGAGGGCCTGGAGCCGATCCCAGGAGACTTAGGGCACGAGGCGGGGAACACCCTGGACGGGGTGCCAATACATCTTACTCCATTTATTGTACCCTTTTTTTTGGCTGTTTGTTTGTTTGTGTGTGTGCAATTCTAACTAAAAACAATAAATAAAAGGAAAAGAAGAAAAGGAAAATATAAGACAGTAACAATAATAATGATAAGAAGAAGAAAAAGAATATTGTTATACATAAAATTAAACAAATGCATGCATTTAACACAACCACACACACACACACACACACACAGTCCAGTGGCGAGTGAAACGCAGGTGCATTTTGGGAATCAGCTCCACACACACTAATACTGTTAACACACTACGATCTGGTCACTTTTAAGTGCACTTGGAGAAGGCAGCACACTTGCGCTCTTACTCTATATTTGTATAATGCGTCTCTAAATATCGCTATAACACTCCCTTGGTCTGTTACTCTGTCTATCTATCTGTCTGTCTGTCTGTCTGTCTGTCCAATGTCCTCTAATGTCCTCTAAAGGTGCTTATACACATTAACGTGTCCTCTGAATAAAACGCCGCCCCATAACAGAGAATAATAAACAGAACACAATATCAGAGTAATAATTGTTAAACAATGGCATTGAGTATCTCTATATGAAGTATACTGTGTGTGTGTGTGTGTGTGTGTGTGTGTATGTGTGTGTGTGTGTGTGTGGGCTTGTACTCACAGCACTCTGAGATTTCTCAGCCCCGCAAAGTCGGCCTTCGTGATTTTGGTCAGGTTGTTGTTGTTGAGGTCACTACACACACACACACACACACACACACACACACACACACACACAGAATGTAATTCAGGTCTCACACTTACAGAATTACAGCTAGATTAGACTTTGGGCCCTGATCCTCATCCGGTGTCATGGCACACTGCTGTTCTGGTGCTAACCTGTTGCAGTGCATCATGGGAAGTCATGCCAGAACAGAGAACGAACACACAAGCGCACGGGATAGTGAGCAGCGTCCGACGTGAAACACGCAGGCGAGCTTCTAGAAATATTTATTGCACAAATTAATTTTTGCAATAAAATTGTGCACTTATTATTATTATTATTATTGTTAACAACAATAATAATAATAATAATACAACTAGCAGGAGGCTGATTTAAAGATATAATTATGTGATGTGGGCACAACATAAAATTCATCATAATAATATTAATAATAATCACATATGTGTTAACTTTCTAGAAATATGTATACTAAAAGTGAGCACTTATTAATAATAACAATAACAACAACAATAATAATAATAATATGCCTCTCTGTATATATTTTCTAGAAATATTCTATATAAATATTTATAATATAAATGTATGACTGCAATAAAAATTAATATATCATAATAATAAAAATTAATTAATTATTATTATTAGTACTAACTTGTAGTACAACTTATGTATGGCTCTAATGAAGACACAACGTAACATTTACAATAATAAAAAATATTATCATTATTACTATTACTATTATTATTATTATCATGCACTTAAATATAAATACACTTTCCATAAATGGTTATATAAAAAATATGTCTTCAACAAAAATGTGCATTAAATTATTAATTACTATTATTATTATTATTATTATTATTAACAATAACAATAATAGATGCACATATGTATATGTTTTTCCGAAATATTTAAAATATAAATGTAAACCTGCCATATAAAAAAGTGCATTAATTATTATAACAAGCTTATATGGAGATATAATTAAGTCACGTGGCCACAACAATAATAACAACAATAATGTAAAATCATTTACAATAATAGTAATAATAACTATGGTGAATAATAATAATAATAATAATAACTCTGGTGATTACTAACAACAGTAATAATAACGGTATTCCAGGCGCTCGGCGCTGCGCGGGATGAAGTGACAATAATGTAATAAGAGGTGATATAAGGGTGATATAAGGGTGATATAAGGGTGATATAAGGGTGATATAAGGGTAAATGCGCTTACAGGCGCTCGGCGCTGCGCGGGATGTCTCTCGGGACGCTCCGCAGTCCTTGCGCGTGACAGTCCACTGTGGTTCCGACGCACGAGCACTGAGCCGGGCAGAGCTGCGCGTGCGACCCGCCGACCCCGAGCAGCGCGAGCGCCGCCGCCAAGCAAACCGCCGCCGCGCTCCGCGCACACATCTCTGTCTCTGTCCCTCTGTCCCTTTATTTACTAATATTCCCTCTCTTCCTGTTGTCCCGGAGGAGGTGAAGTTCCTCACAGCGGGCGGATGAGCTCACGGTCCCGCTGCAGTCGGTCAGTCGGTGTGTGTGTGTGTGTTTGTGTGTGTGGGTCCGAATACGCTGCCGCGGTTTGGAGAGAGAAAGAGAAAAAAGTTGGATAATCCTGCAAAAGAGGAGCGCGCGCACCGAGACGGCACGCTCGCGCTCACTTCTCGTAATAACGCAAAAAAAAGAAAAAAGGAATCAGATGCAGGCGCGCGCGCGAGCGAGCAACACGGTGAGCGAGGGTTCCGCTTCCCTCAGCGAGGCGCGCGAGCTCACGGAGAAGAAGCGTCCTGCCGCCCTCGTGCATCTGTCATCCTCGCGCTTGAATGTGTGTGCGTGTGTGTCCCCTCTCACTAGCACCTGACAGTGCGTGTGTGTGTGTGTGTGTGTATGTGAGTGTATGATGATGATGATGCAGGAAAAATATTAACTGCGCACAAATGCAGCGTGTGTGTGTGTGTGTATGTGTGTGTTTAGTCCGGTTGCAGTCTGCAGTGTGAATAATTTCCGTTTTGTATCCAATAATGTCCCACAGATACGGGAAAAGGAAAGAAAGTTGCGGTAGAGTTCACGAGCGGTCGCGCGCTGGGACTTCTCTCGCTTCTAAACCAAAAACCTGCTGCACGTGCCCGGAGAGAGACTAGGCCCCGCCCGTCGCCCCGCCCCCTCTGCACACTGCACACACACACACACACACACACACAGAGAGAGAGAGAGAGAGAGAGAGAGATGGAGAAAGAAGAGGACAGAGCAAAGGACATCTGTAGATAGACAGTGATATAGAAAAGAGACACAATGTAAAGGTGGAGAGAGAGAGAGAGAGAGGATAAAAAGTGCAGTGAGAGAGACAGATAAGATGAGGAGCGCAGTGAGAGAGACAACAGGACAAACTAATGCATAGAAAGAAACAGACAGGTAAAAGAATGCAATAAGAGAGACATGCAAGAAAAATGAGTAGAATGAGACACATTGACATATTTCATGTGTGGAAAAAGAAGAAGAGACAGACAGAGAGATAGACCAAAAATCAAAAAGACAGGCATCGAAAAAAGTCAGAAAGACAGAGGGAAAATGAACATAAAAGAGCACTAATAAAGATGTGCAAATATATAAAGTGAGAAAGAAAGAAAGAAAGAAAGAAAGAAGGAAACTGAGGTAAAAAAAAAAAGAAAATAAATCAGATGTAAAGAACGAGTGTATACAGAAAAAGACCAACAACAAAAGAAGTTGGAATGCACCTGAAGGGCGAAAGGTTAAAGTTAATTGAGTAAAGTTGTGACATAACTTGTCTGTACACACACACACACACACACACACACACACACACACACACACACACACACACACACACACATAAAAGAATGATGTAAGTACACACAGGAGGTAAACTCTCTGTTACTTGCTATAGGCAGTGAATGTGTCGCTCTTATCAGGACAGGGAATGTGGGTGGAGTGGACACACGTGCGTTTGTGTGTGAGAGATGAGATCCTCTGATAGATCTGATACACACCTGTGGACACAGCAGAAGGGAAACAGGTTCTTCAGAGAGGGAGAGAGAGAGAGAGAGAGGGAGGATGAAGGCGTGTTAATGAGCACCGCTTGTTTACTGTCATTAAAAGCTGCTGGAGATAAACGTTATCTTTGTGTGTGTGTGTGTGTGTGTGTGTGTGTGTGTGTGTGTGTGTGTGTGTGTGTGTGTGTGTGTGTGAGGGTGTGGTTAATAGTTGTTCAAAACTTACCAAAAATTAAGTGTGCACAAACTTCCTCACACTGATTTGTTTTTGGCACTTTTACATTTTATGGGGGGAAAACTGGAAAAGGTTAAATAAAATAATTTTAAAAATATCTACTTGTGACGTTTTAAAAAACACAATATTACGTTTCCTTTTCTGATAATGATGCCAATACTGAAACCTACCATGAGTCGACATTGACTGCCATCTGACATATCTTGCTTTAAAAACTACTAAAACTACTGAAATTCAAACAAAGAAAATTAAAAGTGCAAATCATTAATTACAAAGAAACAATTTAACAAAACTTGAGAACACTAGACATGAACATCATGCTTGTTTTAACACTAAAATTCAAACCCTGATTTAAAAAAGAATTTAAAAACTATAAAAGAAAAAGACTATAAATAACGAAAATCTAATTAAAACTTACAGTTAAGACATCACCTTTGAATAAGATTCTAAAACATTTACTAAATATAGATATATTAAATACTGAATATCTATATACAGTAATATAACAATATATTTATTTTAAATACATTTAAATGCTAAATAATGTAAATCTATTTAATGTCACGAGTTGATCCAAAAACAATAACCAGTGGATATCAGTGAAAAAACATAACATTTAACATAAATCAGATTCAAAATTTTATATTGTTGTAGATGTTTTTTGATAATCATTATAATTGAAAAGAAGTTATGAAACTGTAATTGTACAGAAAATCAAGTAAAACATAGATTATTTCATGTTTATTTTTATCAACAGTAATTACACTAAACTACTAAACCTAAAATTTGTATTTATACAATAATTTTTTTTTTACAATGTATAGGCTAGAAAGTGATTTTTAAACAAAGTATAGAAATAAAATGTAAAATTCAGTGTTTAGAATAAATCTGTAAAGAATAAAATGATCAGATGAGTGTTGATGTTAGCTCTCACTAGAGGTCTTCAGCAAGTACTGTTGTACCACCTCTATTAAATAAAAAAATAACCACACATTTAATTAAAAACAAAGCCTTTTTCTTCTTATTTTTTTTTATTTTATTATTGTTGTTTTTTAATTAGTTTGAAGTTTTTGGATCTGTTCTTGTTGTGTTTTATATTGCTTCAATTCCTTTAACTGTAGCTGCAACTGTTAAAACAACAACAACTACAACATCATTAATAATAATAATAATTATTATTATTATTATTATTATTATTAAATTTAAAAAATAATGTAAGCTAAGCATTTTAGTTGCTTTCAAGTTTGTTCTGTACATCAGTTTTTTTTTACAGCAACTTAGGATTTAAATTAAAATTTTCAATTTTAAATGTTTAATTTATTTATTTTAAATATACTCACATTAAACGTTAACAGACTTGAGTCTTGAGGACAGAAGAGTTTTTACTTTGAAATTTCACTGTAATATGCATTTTTTTGTTTTTTAATTAGGCCTATTAATGGACACTGGAGACTCCTTCCATAAACTTCACCATGTTAAAAAATGATACTCTTCACATAAAATGTATCAGTACACATCCCTGTGAATGGCACGTCGCTATAGAAACGCTAACATTTAAACTAGCGAGTTGAAAAAGTTGAGTATTCAACACATTAGTGTGTAATATAATCAACGGTGATAAAAGAGAAAGTTCACTATATGTTGTTAAAATTCCTGCACCCTCACCTGATCACTCTGGAATTTTAAACGACTTCTAGTTCACCCCTCCTAACCGCCAGGGGCAGTGAGAATCCCCAGGAAGAATGAACTTCTTGTGCTCACATGCAGATCTTTTACAAACCTTGGATGTGATGTAAGGTACCATAAATACTGCTGTCACACAGGCATCAGACCTTTTAAACTCTATACTGAGCTGTCGGTTTAACTGCATGTTGAGTGTATTTTTCATTCATTACTTCGATTTTCAGAACGTCTTTGCATGCACAAGTTGGTTTCCTCTCTTGTCTTTTACTTGGAACTCGCAGCTCTGATCGCTCGTCAGTGCACAAATCACTGTCTGTTATTTCTCACGGCTCATTTTTCCACACCAGGTTGGGTTTTTCCAGCGCTATTTCTTTTAACCTTCCCCATCCGTGCTCTCAACCGACCAGAAAGTGTGTGAGTGTAGTGTGTCACTAGTGTGGTTGAGTGGTTCTCTTTCAGCATGCCAAAATCTGTAATGCGAAGTGGTCGAGTCAAGTCTTTTGTAGTGCTTTTAAACAGTTGCGGTGCGGTGTGTTAAGCAGACTGTATTGTTTATTGGGTGATTTTTATTACTATGGATTGCAGTGTTCTTCAAATCAGTTATGGTGTTTTAAATGAAACATGCCGGTTTTAAATACACTACCTGGTTGTGAAAATGATTCCTCATGCTCCCGAAACCACACTTTCACTGGAATATGGCCGCGTGTCATCAGGGAAGAAAACCTCCATAGATGTGATAATCTGGTGATTCAGTACATTCAGCTGATTTCATTTTTATTGTGCATTAACGTTGCTGAGTCTCGACCTGAGCGACTGAAGCAACCCCAGATCATAACACTGTCTCCAGAGGCTCGTACAGTGGACGCTATACATGATGGCTTCATGCGCTTCCCTTCTTACCCTGACACGCCCATCGCTCTGGAATAGACTCAATCTGGACTCATCCGAGGAGTCACATGACTGTTTTCCATCACTCCAAAATTCAACCTTTATGCTCCCTGGCAAACTGAAGCCTTTTTTTCTGATGAATCTCACTAACAAGTGGTTTTCTTCTGGACACACACACAGCTGTTTAGTCCCAATCCCAATGAGCGACCCCATCACACTGTCATTTCAATATTAAACCATGACTGGATTTCATGACTATTCTTTAGGATTCAATAATGTGTTGGACAGTCCTTAACACAATTCCAGTCATGTTTTCTATGCGCAAGTTTTTTTTTTTTTTTTGTCCAGGCCATGTGGACTTCATTGTTTAACGATTGCTCTTATGTCTGAAATTGATTTAGATTTTTTTTTAAATATTTGACAGGCACTCCAGGGCATTTAAAAGGATTGCTGTGTTTCAGGGCTTGTAAAGTATCTTCGAGTTATACACTAGCAGTCAAAAGTTTGTACGCCCCTTCTAACTCCATGGTCGTTCCTGATTTTTATTCCTTTTTGCACTGTAAAACAATACAGAAGGCGTTTATCCAAAATATACAACAATCTAGAACAGTTGATATTGACATGTATTTACTACTTATGATCTGTAAAGCTTCATAACGGCTCTAATCTGAGGTGATTTCTGAGGCTGGTGACTCTAAATGAGCTTCTCCTCTGCAGCAGAGCTGAGTTTTGGTCTCACTTTCCTGGGAAGGTCTTCATGAGAGACAGTTTCATCATGGAGCTTGATGGGGTTTGAAAATACTGTTCTTGCAAGAACTGTTCCAGAACATCTGACGTTCATGTTATAAAACAATAACTGACTGCTGTTCATTAATTAATGCCATATGAGTTATTTCATAGTTTTGAAATCTCCAGTAATGTTCTAGAGTGTAGAAAATCCAAACCTTTGCCTGGTACTGTACAGCATTTAAATTTTTTTTTTTTTGCAGTGTTTTGAATATTTTTCTGTTTACGATGTTTTTAATCAATCATCATATTCAGCATCGACTCAGTGCAGCGTCTTTAGTCCCGTGTGTATTTTGAAGTGTTTAAAATGGATTTCAAACTGAAGGCGTTATGGTACACACATGTAGCAAATGTTAATAAAATGTAAGCCGTCGTATCAAGTCAGGTATTACTGTAAGTTGCACAGGTTAGTTTTGACGACGCTATGAACGATGCACTAGGTGAAAAATCAAAAAGTCAGTTGACACACACGGTCCCTTATCTTCATGATCCTTCAACAGAATGGAGAAAGCAATCCTAATTAATCCGATTTAATCCCAAGCATTGTTGCGAAAGCACTTTAATGAACACCATCCACACCGATTACTTCAGATGTGATATAAAAAAAAAATGCATTTTTTCATTATAAATCCACACTGCTGGTGAGACTATTTTTAGACGTAACAGGGAAATCCTGGTGATGAGGCTTGAAATCCTTATTCACTCACTCACTCATTCTGTATACTGCTTATCCTGTACAGGGTGGTGCGGGGGGGCGGGGGTGCGGGGGGGGGGGGGCGCCCCCCCGAGGGGCAGGAGCCTATCCCAGGGGACTCTGGGCTCTAGGTGGGGTTTACCCTGGACACAAAGACACTCTGATTTACATACGCTACGAGCATTGTAGAAACGCAAATTAGCCTAATCTGCATGTTTTCATACTGTGGGAGGAAACCCAGCAAGCACGGAGAGAAGACGCGCACAGACCCGAGGAGGAGGGAATCGAACCCTCGACCATGGAGGTGCGAGGACCGAGGAATCCTCATTTATTAGTATTCTAAAAGTAGGATTTTGACCAGTCAGTCCTCGAAAACGAATTCGCCCTGGAAACGGACGTGACAGAGGAATAAACGTGGTGTCAAGAAGCAGGAATCTGACGATGTGTATCAGTAAAATCGCCCAAAATGCAGCTTTATTTCTGATTTGATGTGATGTGGTCGCATTCATTTTCTTGCAAATCATTTTCTGGTATATAACAAATCCAAGGATGATATTTTTTTTACTAACATTTGCTAAAAAGGACAAACATCTGACTGATTGTTGGAGAATCAGCAGTAGAGATAAAGTTCACAACTCATTCAGGGTGTGAAATAGTCAAAAAAAAAAAAACGTTAACTAGCGAGTGAGTAGGGAAGCCAGTTCCATTGTTTTTTTTTTGTTGTTCCAGGTTGTTGTTATGATTAGCAAATGAATGCTAAAAAAAAACCCTGAGAGTTTTGAGCTAACAAAAACAGAGAGTGAGACGGAAGGAGGTGCGTTAAAGGATTGTGGAAATTGTTGTGCAGTTAAACTGGTGTGCTTAGTTTCATTCGTGTGTGTGTGTGTGTGTGTGTGTGTGTGTGTGTGTGTGTGTGTGTGTGTGTGTGTGTGTGTGTGTGTGTGTGAAAGAGAAAGATTATGACTGTATGTTTGATTGGCGTGAGCATTGTTTCCATCGAGAATCAAGTCTGCGTTTTGTTAACAATAATTCAGGATGTAAACTTTAATCTCCATCTCTCTCTCTCATTCACACACACACACACACACACACACACACACACACACACACACACACACACACACACACACAC
>JAAGKR010013584.1:0-13625 GCA_011419295.1 Clarias macrocephalus
AAAAAAAAAACGAGTCCCTGTTCTATAGGGTGTGTTTTGTGTTTCATCCAGACATGACGCATTATTCACACAACGATCAATCATTCTGGAAGTTGATGAGCTGTGCCATCTAAACCTGTGCTGTTTTACTCAAAACTAATTGGTTTTGCAGAGGATTGAAACAAAAACATTCACAGCACCGTACGGATTTATTCCTTATTAAAATATACATGAACCGTGTTTCATTGTGCTCATAGAAACTCAGAAATCCCTCACTGTGCTGAGAGAAAACTACTATTAAGTGAGCGATCAAGGACTTAGTGCTGACTCCCTCCACTCCCACCTCACTGCAGGTGTCGCGTAATCAGGATTATTAATGTAAAACTACAATCATGACATTGTGATGTATGTGAATCTAAAGCTAACAGATTATTACAACGGCTTGAATAACAGACAAAAACTAAGATCTTGTGTGCTACTAGTCTAATCGTCCTCCCTCGTCACAAGACAGTAGAACAAAGGCAATCAGACTGAACTTGTCCCGTGTTTGTTCTTACACCGAATATACTGAATATTAGTAACCATATCAGTCCATATCAGTAGTCAGCCGCTGGTTCTGTACCAAAACACACACTTCCTCTAATGACCACTTCGCTCCAAAAATGAGTCCTGGTGTTAAAATGGCAAAGTTTACAACAGAAATAAACATGTTTACAGCCTGGTTCAAACATTATTCCATAAAATATACAGAATTAGTGGTGTGGCTAGTCTGAGTGAACCGCTAGCTGTCTGCTAACCGGCTAACTGGAACTGTTGTAGTTTAACCATAAGTAATGCAGAAGTTGACGCAGAATGGCGTGTAGATTATGAATGATGTAATTCAATCAAATGCAATGCAACATTAGTGTACATGTTAATGTTAGCCACCTTAGCATTTAAGATTAGTTAAAGCCAGTGTTGGGGGACGTTACTTTTTAAAGTAACTAATTACATTTCAAAATTACCGTCATTAAAAAGTAATCCGTTACATTACAGCGTTACTTTCTGATAAAGTAACTAGTTCGAGTACTTTTCTACTGCAGAAAATGAAAACTCCTTTGTGCTTCCTCGTGCATGTTGTTTTAGTCAAGACCTTTATAATTATTCTGCCATCATCACTCAGTGAAGTTTGGCCCATAATCTGTTAACTACTGATACCCCTAATCTCACCTACGCGGTGTCGCGCGGTGGCCGTAAATACGGTTCATCATGATTCACCGCGAGTGTTGGCACTGTGATTAGGTTTCCATCTTTCCGCGTGTCGGTCCTCACATAGTCAAACCACATAAGTGAGATAGGGGTATAACAGCAGGAATAACAGAAGGGGGCGGGGTATCGGGGACGGGGCTTGAAGGACGACACACACACACACACACACACACACACACACACACACACACACACACACACACACACACAAACACACTAAAGGATTGGGAATGACTGCTGTCTGGCTCACACATTACATAAATTGTCTGAATAACGGATTACAGTTTTGAAAAAGTGACTAAGTAACTGATTACTCGAATGACGGAGCGAACGCGTTAGATTACTCGTTACATCAAAAAAATAATCCGAGTCCTCTAACGCAAGTTACTTTGTAACACTGGTTAAAGCTAAGCTAGCTTGTGGTAACTGAGGTAAGTAGCCATGTTCCACCCAATAGCAGGGTCTGTTAGCTCCGCCCATTTTCCCTTTTATGGATGCACCGAGGTTTAGCGTCCAACCCGCTCCTCAGAAATCCCACCTGTGAGGTCGCGGAGGGTTTGTCTGATTCTTTTATACAGTCTTTGGTCCATATTCAATTCAGAGCTTTAGTGCCTCCAGTCATGTACTTTGCCTTAATTAAGAGAAACTTTAACTCGTAACTTCTTCCGTGTCTTTAATTCCTTCCGGTTTTCAAAGAGACCCGGAGATTCCATCCAACCCAGGGTTTTACCCCTGCGTTACATTAACGCCATTGATTTTTAATCATTTAGTTTCGCGCACAATTTATAAACCCTCCGCTTTGTCACTAGCAGGAGAAAGTAAACATTCAAGTTTAAATTTTTATCACACCTAAAGACTGGGAAATAAAGTCTTTCTATCTGTTTGGAGTCTGGTGTTACCACAGTGGGGGATGACAGCGTATTATTATCTATAACAGTAATATTTATACTTTTACTAATCTGGGTTTCTGAGACTATATTGATGTCCATACTAAATAACTTCTAAGTAACACATTAACATAAGAATCCTACAATCCTCATCAGATCTATAGACACTGTATCTGTAATGTAGGAGGACACGTACCTGGTAATCTCCCAGCAGCCAGTGCGTCTCCAGGCAGGTGGCCATTCACACCATTGGTGGGCAGGTTACACATGTGACCCAGCATTCCACTACGCATCTCAAGGTCAGTGGGATACGGCCTCCGTGGGTCACCTGACACACATCATCATCATCATCAACAAAAGTGCACATTCACCTGGGGACAATCTCAGTACAGATTTAGTAAATGTTTTTTTTTTCTTTTCTTTTTTTATTGTTTCTAAAAAAAAAAAATAATTAAAAGATGTTAACTATAAAAGAAACTAAAATTTTCTTTTTGGTAAAAATGAGAAAATGGAAGGTACAGACAGAAAAAAGGGAACTCCGAGGACCTGGACATACCTGGGACCCAGTTGAGAGGTGCACACACTGCATTACTGGCACTTATCCTGTGGGCGTACTTTATAATCTCCTCTGAAGAGATACTCCCTTGTAGAGAGGCAAAAAAACACACACGGACAATGAGTTCGATGGCACCGAACGCTGTGGAGCAAAACTAAATGTTTTAAAGTATTGTATCTGAAACTAGATGTTAAAGGAGCAGATAGAAACAGCTGCAAAACAAGTGTGTGAGAGTAAAGTTGGTTCACTAGTGATTAAGTCAACACAACATTCAGAAAAGGCAATTTAACGTGACGGGGTCGCCCTCGCCGCCAAATACCTTTCCTGGCCTTCTCGATGGATTTGAGTTTCTCTTTGGCCTGGTACACAGCAGTGGCCTGCAGACAGAGAGAGACAGAGAGAGAGAGAGAGATGAGTAAAGAAAGAATGAAGAGGGAAGTAATATGGAAAGAAAGAGGAGAAGAAAGTAATAAATACAAAGAGAAACAGTAACAAAAAAGTAATTGAGAAAGAGCGAAGCAAGAATAACATTAAAAAAGATTAAAGATATAAAGAATGTTCATGATGCTGTGACATTCACTGCATTTTTTCACCCCACCCAAACAATAAATAACACACACACACACCACAGGCTTCTCCTGTTTAACCGACGTGACAGCAGCAGCTCACATACCGTCTCGCTTGGAGGAGAAAAATTGATTTTTCATCAATCAATGTTGCTTGTGTGCCGATGGCTCGGGAGAAGACGAGCGCAGATGAGCCTAGCAACAGGCTGCAAAGAAACTGCCCATTACCCATGATGCTTTGTGCTAAACGACTGAAAGCCTTTTCTGAGGACTGTTTGAACCCTTGCTCACACGCGTGCACACAGGACTGCTGCTCGCTCGCGGTTCTTTGCTTTCCGAACCATTCTGAGTACCATCGCTGTGTCAAAAATGATTGGACGACTGACTGAAGCCTCCCTCCCTCCCTGATAAAGTGTAATATGTTTTCTTGTTATTTCATGATACACAGTAATGAGCTGAAATGTTCGGAGTTGATTCCAGTTGTTGAATTTGTTCCTAGGAACTCTCAATGTGCAGTCTGAAGGGACGCTGATGTAAGTGAAGGGGGTCGTCATTAGGCAGTTTTTATTTCAGACTTCTCAGAGCGCAAGAGAGGGAGTGAGAGTGAGCGTGTACAACGGGGCTTTAGGAGGCCAAATCAATAAGTTTGTACATTCTTAAAAGCAATGGTGAGCTCGTCAACGTCCTGGAGGAGCTCAGACAGAGCATCACTGTCCAAGTCTTTAATCAACAGACGCCTCCATGAGTGTAAACACACAGGGCTAACCTTAAACCTTAACCTTGGGGGCAGAAATGCCAGATTAGACTTTAAATAATTAATTATTTTTAAGTAATCAAATAACATTTTTAAAAGCCTGTCTAAAGGAACAACATTAATTGAACAGATGAGACTAATTGTGCTTATGCTGTGACTGCTGACAGGAGCAGGATGATTTCTGAAGTGTGTAGAGCTCTACTTTCTGCTCAGATCAGTCAACCGCAGTGAAACCGGTAGGACAGAACTTCAGAGTACAGATGCATAACCAATCAAAACATAATATAAAAGCAGCACCAGAGATCAAGGCAAAAAAAAAGAAAGGTCTTATTGAGCTGTCGGTCACCTGACCTCAACCCAAATGGACACGCCTTTTACCTACTGAAGACAAAAGTAAAACCTGTGCAAAGGCAGTCAGTGACTGCAGAGGATTTGCATCCAAACATACCTTTATAAAACTGCTGAAATTCCTAAATGATTTGTGTACGAGTGAACAGGATGATACGGTACCTGTGGATTAATCTGACACCCTGTGTGTCAGACACACACACATACAAAGAGGACACAATATAAAACGTGTGAACACATCTACACCGCACGATCAGAGAGGACGAGACGAGAGCAGAACTTCTCTTCTGACTCTCTCACTCCCCCTGCTGGTCATCTCTCATTACCAACAGGTCAAACTTCTTCTGATAAACCCCTCTGGTTCACACTTGGCTTCTTCACACTCACAGCCGCTGGACTTTATTTCTGTCTTACATACAGTTTCAAGCAGTGGTTAAACCAGTGGGAACCAGCAATGAGTGACGCTACTAAAGTAATGGTGGCAATTAAACGTGCTACAACAAGCCAGAGTGACATCATACATTTCAGGAAGGAAGCGTGAATGAGATGAGGTAGAAAAGGAAGTTTTTCTGTAATTGCAATTGTTTCCTTTTCCACCACCCCTTCCTTCTATTTTGGCAACAAGCTTACATTTATTATTATTATTATCATTATTATTATTATTATTATTATTATTATTATTATTATTATTATTAATTGACACAATATCTGATACGTGTGATCTACATATGAGCAGGAGAGGCTTAATGGTGTCATTTTCCAGCACTGTGGTGTCATTATTAATGGCACCACAGTTCGAGGGAAGCAATTTCCTGGGCGTATTTGGGTTAAACAACCCAGGGCAAGAGAATCGGCAATACTGTGGCAGCCTCAATCCGGTGTGAGGACATATAATCTATCTGAGGAGGAGGAGGAGGATGACATGCCCAAAAGCCTCCTGAAAAACGAAAATCTAACACATCTGACTGTGAATTACTTTCATGCAAGATGATGGGTTCTCCTGCCCCCCCCCCCCCCAGTGTAATTTCCTAGTGGAATTGTTCATAAGAAAATCTTTAGAAACAGTCGATTGCCCACATTTCAGTGTTACAGAATAATATATTTCTTTACACTCTCTTCATATTGTTTCCCATCTAGTTTACATAAACACACTCACCAGGATGTGCTCGGCCTCCTTAAGCTGTTTCTGCAGCAGCTGGATGTCACCGTCCCTCTTCTCCACCTCTTTCTCCAGCTTCTGCATCTCCTCGTGTGTCCGGCCCTGCCTCGTGGCTGTCCGCATCAGTTCCTGGAACTCTCGGTCCCTCTGCACCAGCAGCTCCAGCACCTGTTCATATAAACCAGTTCAACACTGCGTTCAACAATGCGCTTCAGTGCTGGGCTCGAGTAATGCGTGTCTGTCTGTAAAAAAACGTGTGTGAGTGGGGATGTTCAGTGTGTGACTGAAAGCATAGTGTGTGATGTATGAATGAATGCATTTGTTGACAAATACTGAAAGACTGGATTATGAGAAGCCCTGAAGAAAGAAAATAATGTAAAAAAAAACATCAAATGAATTAGATGAATAAATTAGACTAATTAATTACTTTCTGTTCTTTTTTTTTTTAGAGACTAATAAGCTCTGGGGAAAAAATAAGCGAGCACTGCAATTTACTCCAGAAAAAATTCTGGAATGTCATCAAGAAGAAGATGGAGGTCACAAACCATCACGTAAAGCTGATCTGTTTGCTTTTTTGCAAAAAGAGTGGTGTATGTTACACAACAGTAATGTGAAAAACCGGTGGAGAGACAGACCGCATGGAAGCTGTAACTGTAAATCGAGGTTAATCCACCAAATATTGATTTATTAATGTTGCTATTTAGCCAAAGCATTAACAATTTTTTTACAAACTCCAATGGAACCTTGGATTACGAGTGTAATCTCGTAAGCTTGTATTTCAAAACACTTGTACACCAAATCACATTTTCCCATAGGAAATAATAGATACTCAAATTTTTTATTCCACCGCCCCAAAAAATAAATACATAAAAATAATTAATACAAAATATAAAGTAAAAATAAAACAAAAAATAAATCCTGACTGATAAGTGTTTGCATTTGTGCGCGCAGGAGCTGTGCGTGCGAGTGTGTGTGTGTGTGTGTGTGTGTGTGTGTGTGTGTGTGTGTGTGTGTGTGTGTGTGTGTGTGTGTGTGAGTGCATCGTCCACGAAGGAAGCCTCTCCGAAAGCCCATGCACAAAAAAGCACGCCTAGAATTTCCTAGGGCCCATGCTGAAAAAGATGAAGACTACTGGGACTCTATACTCTGGAGTGATGAGACAAAAATCACTGTTTTTGGAACTAATGGTTTCAAAACTGTATGGATTCGTAAAGGTGAGGATTTCAAAGAAAAATGCATGGTGCCTACAGTAAAACATGGTGGTGGCAGCGTCCTTATGTGGGGCTGCATGAGTGCTGCTGGTGTTGGGGAGCTGCACTTCATTGATGGTATCATGAACTCAACAATATACTGCTCTATACTGAAGGAGAAGATGCTGCCATCACTCCATGCACTTGGTCATCGTGCACTTTTTCAACACGACAATGATCCAAAACACACATCTAAACATGCTGTTGCATTTCTAAAGAAGAACAGGGTGAAAGTGACTGAATGGCCAAGTATGTCTCCTGATCTGAACCCAATCGAACACCTGTGGGGAATTCTGAAGCGACAAGTTAAGCATCACTCTCCATCCAGCATCCAGGCTCTAAAAGTGGTTATTCTTGAAGAATGGAAAAAGATAGATGTTGCAATATATGTCACCAACTTGTTCATTCCATGCCTAGAAGACTTGGTGCTGTCCTTAATGAAGGTGGTCATACAAAATACTAGATGTAGTAGTTTTGTTGCAGGGTGTATTCATTTTTGCTTTAACCAATTTGAGTAAAACTGAAGATTTTGTGATCCAAGTTATATTATTAACCTTCATTTCATGTTATGGAGTTAAACAAGTGTTCAATAAAACTCAGCCTGGTGAAAACTTTGGAAATTGTTCTTTTGTTCACTGAGCTACTGATTAAATTCGTACTTTTTAAAGGGGGTGTACATAATTTTGCTGAGCACTGTATATGTAGCACACACACCCAAAAGAATATATACACACTTCAGGAATATATTATACATCAGTATGAAGTATATTATATTAATATAATGTTAATAATATTATCACATAGCAATATATAACAATAAATTTACTATTATAATATTTATATATTTTTTCTTTTCCTGAAGCGTGTGTAATTTTTAGCTGCCTCTGTATATCGAATGGAAAGTTTGCTGGAAGGAAAAAAATGTGTTAGGATGCACAAGCAACAGGGGCGACCGAAGTCTTAAAAAGATCGTCAAGCAAAGCAGGATCAAGGACTTGGACGAGTTGGAGTGAGACTGAAGTCAGTGAATCTGGTACCATTCCGATCAAGACATCTTTATGGGCTACAACTGTTGAATTCCAGGTATCGAGGCACTGCTGAAACAGACACAACATCACAAGTGTCCACTCCTTGTCAAGAGGAAGACGAGAAACATTTAAACCAACGCCACAGACGAGCTGAAAGCCAAAGTCAAACGTGACACTTCACGTTTCACTGTAGAAGATCCACATTCATGCTAATACCACTATCAACACCATCAGAGTAGTCAGGAGGTGCAGAAGTGTAAATTGCTAACAAGCCAAGTCAAGTCTCTGGTCATGACTTGTAACTTGTGCTGCTGGGAGTGGGTTCTTAAAGTGAAGAACTGCCCACCATTAAGTCATCGCGGCACAACAAAAGTTTTGATTCCGAGTAAGTGGCACGTTGGTTTAGCGATTAGCACTGTCGCCTCGCACCTCCAGGGTCCGGGTTCGATTCCCACCTCTGGGTCTGTGTGCATGGAGTTCTCCCAGTGCTTAATGGGTTTCCTCCAGATATTCTGGTTTCCTCCCACAGTCCAAAGACATGTAGATTAGATTTAATTGGCGTTCCCAAATTGCCCATGGTGTGCTAGTGTGCCTTGTGCTCCGAGTCTCCTGGGATAGGCTCCAGGCCCCCTGCACACAGGATAAAGCGGCATAGACGATTTGTGTAATCACCGCCTTATCGCAGGCGTAATGAAAGCGTGGCGCGGGGTCTTCTGACACGTTACGATCCACCACGCTCCTTAAGATCACAAAACTCTGGACTTCTGGTAGTTTCCAGAATATTAAAATCTACAAAAGGAGGTAGGGCATTTTCATATTTAGCTCCAAACCTTTGGAATAGCCTTCCTGACAGTGTTCGGGGCTCAGACACAGTATCCCAGTTTAAAAGTAGACTCAAGACACATCTCTTTAATCTGGCATACACGTAACTCGTCCTCATAATGAATACCTCATACTCCAGTACATCTAACCTGAATGGCAACTACGCTAATTCTTCCACCTGTTCTGTCTTTCTCTACCCATCCTGAGGCATCTGGAGATTGTTCCAGCTTCAGTAGACAGAGGCCAAACGTGCGAGGACCCTGAGGCATCCAGAGAAGGACCAGCTCCAGCTGGATTCTGCTTCATGATGTTTTGGATCTACACATTCTGCTCCTGAGCTCCCAGTGATCCAGACCCCATCCACCTGCTGACTCGTCCCTGTGCTGAACTGGACTCCATGATAACTTGGACAACTTCTGCTATACTGAACTTCCAGCAGCCAAACACACATTATGTTATATAATCCCTGCTCTCCGTTATCACCCAGATGAGGATGGGTTCCCTGGTGAGTCTGGTTCCTCTCAAGGTTTCTTCCTATTGCCATCTCAGGGAGTTTTTCCTTGCCACCGTCGCCCTCGGCTTGTTCATCAGGGACAATCTCATTATTATCTAGACACATTTTTCTCACACATACACACTTCTATAAATTTTCTTTTCATTTTGTGAAGCTGCTTTGAGACAATGACCACTGTTAAAAGCGCTATAAAAATAAAAGTGAATTGAATTGAATGGGTCTGGGTGTGGAGGCGCGTGGAGGGTGTGGAGGCGCGTGGGTGTGGGCGGGTACCTGCGTGTCCTCTCCGGGCTGAGGGAGTTTCTGACTTCGTGACAGCGCGAGCATCTCGATCAGCTCTCTGGAGACACACAATAACAGAACAACGCCTCAGCTTACAGCTAACGTAAACAGAGATTAAACTAGTCAGCACAAATAAACTGCATGAGAAGCGCTAGGATTAATACTGAACAAGTTCCGCCCAGCTCGCCGACAAACTGCGCTGTGATTGGTTTATCATTTCAGACTGTCCAATCAGCGGCCAGGAGAATCAACTACCAGCCAATCATGTCCTCTGACGGGACCCGGGTTAAAGCGATACATTAGCAAAGCTAGCCAAAGTGTACAAACTTCCTTTCGTTAGCCGCGGTAAATTAGATAGAAATTGAGTTTCGTATGAAAATTAAACATTACAATACTAACAATTACCAAAACAACATAAAACAACCACAAACCCACCTGGACAACACCTCAATATCATTAAGAGCGGACAGCAGCTTTTCTTTCGTAGATTTCTCCGCCGCCATGTTGCTTTCTCCTTCGTCTTCTTCTCTAGTGTTTTATGGAGCCCGACTAACACACCGGCTGTGCAATACCGCCACCTGGTGAGAGGGAGCGCTTCTACAGTATTATTAAATAATTTGTGCTATCTATCTATCTATCTATCTATCTATCTATCTATCTATGTAAGTATGGACATTACCTGCATATACAACTTTTCCACTTCATAGCATTCTCTATTCTGTAGTTACTGTATATACACTTGTTTACATTTGTGTATACACTTTGTGTATAATACAAAAAGAAGAGCAGTAATGGATTATTTGTGCAACGTATGTTGTTGGTCTTTTGCCTGGTCCTGTTGAGGGGTGGCCCAGTAGAGCTTCATATCCATCTTGGTACGGTTTTTAACCCGGATGCCCTTCCTGATGCAACCTTCGCATTTTATCCACGTTTGTGTGACTGAGATTTGGGCATTTTAGGCCTTTCGCATGGCACATGACCCAACCCACCACTGAGCCACCAATGGCCATTTGTGTAATGTATATGGAGATAAATTGTATGTATTCAGTCTTTAGGAATGGACACCTGGATGATACAAACCTGTTCATGCCAATTTATTCACTAAACAGTTCATGTGATTATTGTTTGTATCTGTGCAGTCAATACCATTGCATGTATAAATAAATCAAGATCATGATTTTTTTTCTATTAATTGTGCAGCCCTAACTGGATCATTTCATCCTAAATGGCTTACAGAGGATCATATGGTAGTGGCCCCTGTTTTAGGTACCTCTTTCTTTCCTCCCTGTCCCTCTCATCTGACATCCAGACTGCTACCCGGAAGCTGTGGCTCTTCACAGCAACTCAGCACGCAGCATTGCAGAGAAACTCTTTCATGTTATATCAAGGATTTCGAAAGTCGCCTTCTTTAAATCATACCCACTTTGTATGAACTGTACGACTTATTAGGGATTATTTGCACAAGCGTTTAGTTGACACATGGGACAGTGGGATGGGTTAAACAAACACATAAAAAATGTGAATTACACATCTGTTCACAATGATGACCAGAATTAGGGTAAGTGGTTCCTGAGAGGGAGGAGTTAGGACAGGATGTGCATTAAATCAGGACAGCTGAATTCCCCCCTCTGGTCAGTCACACAGGTCTCAAACAGCACAGGTCATGTATGCAGATGTAATTGTGTGGAGCCACATAGCTGAACATAAATACTGTATGTGGTTCAGGATGAAGTCTTAACTTGGAGGAGGACAGAGTCAAGGCCCACAACCCTCAACCTTCCTACACACTCTAAGGATTTCGCTGAGGTTTACTGACAGTACAGTGGTTGGATGCTTCATATCCCAGAAAGCCCCCACGTCTACATTCTGTCTATAACCTTTAGTCATGTTGTCATACTGAGGGAGTTTCTGCTTGACCTCTGCCCACAATGTACAGTACAGAGCAAAAGTTTGGACACCCCTTCTCATTCAGCGAGTTTTCTTTCTTGTGTTCTTTCTTGTGTTCTTTAGCCCAAACGCGTCTCTTCTGCTTGTCGCCTGTCCTTAGCAGTGGTTTCCTAGCAGATCTTCTACCATGAAGGCCTGATTCACACAGTCTCCTCTTAACAGTTGTTCTAGAGACGTGTCTGCTGCTAGAACTCTGTGTGCCATTGACCTGCTCTCTGATCTGAGCTGCTGTTAACCTGCGATTTCTGAGGCTGGTGACTCGGATGAACTTATCCTCCGCAGCAGAGGCGACTCTCGGTCTTCCTTTCCTGGGCCGGTCCGCATGTCAGCCAGTTTCTTTGTAGCGCTTGATGGTTTTTGTGACTGCACTTGGAGACACTTTCAAAGTTTTCCCAATTTTTCCGACTGACTGACCTTCATTTCTTAAAGTAATGATGCCACTCGTTTTTCTTCACTTAGCTGCTTTTTTCTTGCCATAATACAAATTCAACCTCTTTGAATGAGAAGGTGAGTCCAAACTTTTGCTCTGTACTGTACATCGTCCCTTTCCTTTTGATTCTGAAAGCTCACATTTAAGGGTTTTTATCTTGTTGACTTGAGTTTTTCAGACATTTGGAGCACACTATATAATGACAAACAAATTTACAATGAGACTCTCAGCCAAAACACAGTAATGGAGCTAAAAAGTGTCTCATCCACATAAAAAAGTGAACTTAAAACACCATGTTTCATAATACTTAATGCTTCTTATCTCCCGATCCATTCTTTGTTTTTTTTGTAAATACAGTATACATGACATTTAGATTTTTATCACATAAAAAGAAACACATTTGTTAAATATAATTTCAGGCCCTTTCATGTTTTAGTGTCTGTAACGTTTTTGAATTCAAAATTTTCAACGATCTTAACTGCCATTCAGATGAAACATTTCGATTTCACATGAAAAGACATAAACTTGAAAAAGTGTTTTATTCTAAAATGCTAAATTGTTAAGATATTGCAACATGAATTTGACATGGTTACAGACACTACAGATTGTTTTGCTTTTTAAGCTTTTACAAACCCAGTTTAAGCAGCAGTTTGCTTCTAGAATATAATAGATTAGATATAGATATGGATAATTATACTAGATGTAATGAAATATGAATAAGTTGCATTTTAAATGATTATTGCTTGAAGCGAGACAGTATAACGCTGAAAAATGTCACTTTTGTGGCTCATGTAAAATCATCTCTCCAGAATGAAATTTTTAGGGAAGCGAGATCAGTCACATCCATGTTGCATAAACTTCAGAAGGAGCTTCTTTGGCACAAACATTTTCTGTATTACATTTATAACATCAGCACCAGTACTGTGTATTGGCCACCTATTATCTGTTATCTGTTCAGACCCTCTACAGCTTCCTGTTTCTGGAAGGACATGTCACATTAATGACTCCATATGGTTCATCACAACCTTATCATTAGTGAAGAAGGAACAGCAGCTCCCTCTACTGAGGAGGAAAATTGAAGCAGAACTTCCATGAACTGTTTCTCCAGATGTGTCAGTGTAATGGACATTAGCATCACCGTGTGGTTACGGCTGAGACAGAAGAGCACTGCAGCTCAGTCCCTCACTGAGTCAGGTTATCTTGCCATCCAGGGCGTCCACACTGTGTGCTGTGCAAGAAATCTGTGCATTATCATTATCAGAAAGAATCACATTCATTTACCCCCATTTAGTTTAGCAATAGTGTGGACTTACTGTGTTCACTGAATTTGTACCACTAGAAAGCACTCTATTGTTTCTTGATAATTGTAACACCATAATTCACAGATAATATTTCATTCCTAGTACTGCAGGAAAGCAAAGCGTGTGTGAAAAAGACCATATAAACAATACAATCAAATCATCATTTGCTTAGGATTTTCAGTTAAAGGTCAGACTGCAGTATGTCTCCGGGGTCAGAGGTGTGTCAGGGATGTCTCAGGGGTCAGAGGTGTGTCAGGGATGTCACAGGGGTCAGAGGTGTGTCAGGGATGTCTCAGGGGTCAGAGGTGTGTCAGCGATGTCTCCGGGGTCAGAGGTGTGTCAGGGATGTCTTCGGGTCAGAGGTGTGTCAGGGATGTCTCCAGGGGTCAGAGGTGTGTCAGGGATGTCTCAGGGGTCAGAGGTGTGTCAGGGATGTCTCCAGGGTCAGAGGTGTGTCAGGGATGTCTCAGGGGTCAGAGGTGTGTCAGGGATGTCACAGGGGTCAGAGGTGTGTCAGGGATGTCACAGGGGTCAGAGGTGTGTCAGGGATGTCT
>JAAGKR010013585.1:0-13618 GCA_011419295.1 Clarias macrocephalus
GGCACCTCTGGATGAAACTGTGTCCTTGTTCTTGTGATCCGCTGGGGGTGGGGGGGAGCTGAAACCAGCTGAGTCCATTGTCACATAGAAGCTAAAAGCAAACAGTAAACACCATGTCTGCACTTTGCACTTTTTGAACAAATTATTGATAGCACAAAAATGAGGGTGGAAACTGCTGATGTGTGTGTATGTGTATATACAGTACGGACAGACAGATAGACAGACAGCCACAAGTACTGTATATACACCATAACATTATGATCCCTGATTAACAGCACTGATCACCAATAATATACAAGTAGACTGATGACGGGATCAAGAGCACCAAAGGCTCACCCATACCCGTATAGACCGAGGCCAGCCCGCCCACTCTGCTCCCAAAGAAAAGTCAATGCAGCAAAGAAAATTTAATTCTATTCTATTTTATTAGCCGCCAGCAGCTAATAAAAAATATGGAAATGTGTATGAAATAAAAAAATAAGCACGAATCAAAATGATCAAATCGTCCCTGATGAGCAAGCCGAGAGCAAGGGTGGCAAGGAAAAACCCTCTGAGATGGCAATAGAAAGAAACCTTGTGAGGAACCGGACTCAACAGGAAACCCATCCTCATGGGTGATAACCGATAGCAGGGATTGATTTGCAGTCATACTGTGTGTTAGGAGGCTGAAAGTTCAATACAACAGTTGATGTCTTTAGCTCAGGTAGACTGTAGGAAATTCCAGAACTGAACTATTGAGCTCCTGCAGTCACGAGTCGTGGAAAAAAAAAGTACTGATGGCGCGATAGAAAGGCACTAGAACACCCAGTACACCAGAGCCCACCTTGCACAGCTGTACTTCCTTGCAGACCAATCCGATCAAGGTATGCACTGAGCAAACAAGACCGATCCCATGGAGAACCCACAGCATCCTGGAACCAGACACACCTTATACCTCCAGAGTTCTCAAGGGGAACCCAAACGAGACATGATCTACCACATGCATTAATTCACAACAAATACAATAGTACTTTCCATGTCTTACACTCCTACTAATACACACGTCTTGGCCCTTTGCTAAACATATATGGTCTAAGCCTAAGCTTTCTCTTTTATTATCATTTTATTTCACTTCATGCGCCCGATTATGAAAGCTGTTATTTGCAGCAATGAGGTCAGCCTGATCTTTCCTGCAAGGTTTCTCTTTTCTGAAAGTTTGGTCAGGAGGTTTTAGGGAGAAACTCTTGTTGGAAAGTTAAGAGACTTATGAGAGCTTTTATTGGTAAGATAAGCTTCTTTGTGCTTTAGTGGACGCAGCCTGTGCAGCTCTCTAACACCATCCTGACTGAACTCACTGAACTCTACAGACTTTTCCATCATACTTTCCATGAAACTTGCTGTGATACGTTTTTTTTTTTTTTAAGTTAGTTTTTTCAGCGTGTCTGGAGCATGGCAATCCCACCAACAATATATTTTCTCTGTATTTACGGGTCTGTTAATAATTCACAAACGTAACTTTAAAGACAGACCAACCCATTTAACAGATTAAGGTGGGGCTTAGCATGTAGTTAATAATAAAGCGAGGAGCAAATAAGCATGGAATGCTTCATCTCAAAGAAACGTGATCCGTCTCCGACAGCCATCGGACCGTGACGGCTACACGGTGCTCTTTAGGCACTGTGACTTAGGAAAACGATCCATTTTGAAAGAATATGACATGGAAAAGGTCGTACTTGTACAGTATCTTAAGCAATATTAGCTGTGAAAACAAAATGACTAGAAATACTTTTACCTCAAATTACTGTGGCTCATGCTTTCAGTGCACGAGCAGCGCTCCTCCTCAGAGCTCACACGTTAGCGCCGAGCCTAGTTTCCATGGACACCACTTTCCTTAGTCTTAAAAAAAAAAAAAAAAAGTACACGCTTTTTTTTTTTTTTTAAAGAGTGGTTGTTTTTTCTCTACTTCCTGTATATCTTTGGGTAAAGAAATCCCCTAGCCTGTTCCTGGTACAGATATTAATAATGCTGATTAAATCAACATAATACATCAATAATAATATAATTTCTTATATTATAATATATCAAATATTTTATTACAATGCAATAAACCAATAATTTATCGCTTAAAAGGTCATCAAAAGATAATTCCTGGGGTAAATAGCCCAGTGTGGCGTTTGAACTCATAACCTTCTGATCTGCAATCCAGAGCCTTACAGTACATGTTGAGTCACGCCTACCCAAATAACTACTCTTTACAACCATGGTGAGCAGAACAGCAACTCAGAATGTAAAACATGCCAAAAACCTTGAGGCGGATGGTATACAACAGTAGAAAACCACATTAGGTTTCATGTCTACCAGCCAAGAAATGGTGGCGACAAGAAATTGTCCAAATTTGATAGGTGAAGACTGGAGAAAAGAAAAAAAAACAAAAAAACAATTTGGTCATGTGACATGATTGGCTGATTTGAGAAACTCATCAGATTCTGGAACAGAAACCTACACTACAGTGTCATATCAGTGTAAGTGTAGAACCTCCAGAGATTTTCAGCCCACGCCTTTCATCGTTCCGTAACCCAACCAGCACCAGAAGTAAATAATTGAGCTGGGTGTAAAAAGGGAGAGATTTTATCCTGGTCTCCATAAGATCAATTAAACAGACATCATTGTTGAACAAGAGACCGGGGACAGAAAAAAAAAGAAAAAAAAAGTGCGTCTGAAAAGCCTGATTTTGGAAAAGTATCGCATGATAATGACTTGCTCCTGGTAAACTTATTTGATCACGCACAATAAACCAGACCTGTAAAGAGCAGAATAAAAACAGGCATAGTACATCATAAGGGACAATGAAGGCGGCACATTACTTAAGATACTGTACATAAGGATCTTGCTACTGTGTCCTTTCACACGGTCGCTGTTGGTCCGAAACGCACATCAAGCTCGGGCCTGGGATCGCTCTGGCATCCATCCAGCGAGTACATTGTTCAGGCCTTTGGGAAAGCAAGACTGCCCCATGAGAACACTTCTCAACTCATTCTCAGAGAACCCCAAAGGACATGAGCTGAATTCTCAATGTAATTGGCATTCTGTTGATTCTCAGGATTGCTATACTGTATAGTGCTTTTACACAGCCTTCGCTCACATAAAAAGAGATTTCTTTGTCAAAATGAAAAACTGAAAGTAACTTGAACTCAATTCAAACATTATATCTGCATACTAACATTTTATTCAGCACTTTTAGCTTTGATTGTGATCAAATGTGATGTCTAGATCATGTGTGAAAATTATTCCTCATGCTCCTAGAACCATTTTTTTCCACAATTTCAGTCCTGCAATATACCCGTGCCATCCGGGAAGAAAAACTCTATAGATGTGATAATCTAGTGATTCAGTACATTCAGGTTTTCAGCTGATTTAGTTTTATTGCCACATAACGTTGCTAAGTCTAGACCTGACCAACTGAAGCACTATGCCTGGCACTCCCATCACTATGGAATAGAGTCAATCTGGACTAATCAGACCACATGACCTTTTTCCCATCGCTCCATAGTCTTTATGCTCCCTAGTGAAGTGAGGAATTTTGTGATTAGTCTCACTAACAAGTGGTTTTCATACAGCTGCACAGCTGTTTAGTCCCAATCCTGTGAGCTCTCATTGCATTGTGTGTGCAATTCTTACTTTCATTATTAGACATAACTGTGTGTTTCTGTGTATGGGTTTCTCGTCTGCCATGCCAAAGACCCAGGTTCAGTTCCCGGATAAAATGGGAAGGTTGTGTCAGTGTAAACCCTGTGCCAAGTTGAGTGCGGATCGCTAGGTCCGCTGTGGCGACTCTTCGATGGGACTGGCCGAAACACTAACAACATTAAATTTTTTATAATGCAACTTCATCAAGCATTTAAGTAAGCAATCATTATTTTGTCTGACTACATACTGTATCTTTCTCTGACCACATTTCTCCTTGTTGTTTATATATATATTTTTAATTATTTGTTTTTTTGTTTTTGCTCGATGCAGGCTAATCATTTGACCCAGGAATGAGAAACAGCTTTTTTTTTTTGGGCCAGGTAGTGAAAACCGATGGCCTCTTGATCCTGAAGGGTAAAAGTTGATGAAAAATATAGTTAAATGCTGAACAGTTACCGAAACTCAGGATCAAACCCATAACCTTAGAGCTGTAAGGCTGTTAAAAATTAAAAACCAAAGTAAATAAAAAGCCTGCTTGAACACTGAAATACTTTTTCCTGTAGCTCTCATTATGGGTTTTTTATTATAGTAGTAAAATATGTGCAGCTATATTTTATAGTTTACTGAAGCCAGTAGGGTTTTTTTTTTTTGTTTGTTTTTTTGTTTCATTTTGTCTTGTAGGATTAATGATACTGGACATCTACATGTAATTTAAGAATGTTTACATAAAGATGTAAAGAGAAATAAATCCATTTAGAAGCTTGTGCTGTTATTTAACATATATTTATCATATTCCTTGTGTGTAATTGGATTACAGCTAGTTAAATATAGTTAATGATATTAGGAACAGGGAATAATCATTAAATTATTCAACAAAAAACAAAAATGTCCAGTAATATTTCTTAAGGTCATCATTTATAAGCCAGTTTTAAGCTGATTATTCAATTACACTATTTGTTTTTCAAACTATTAGATTTTTTTCAATCTTGATCGAGTTCTTTTGTCTGAATTGTCTAGTTGCATTATGTATCCCGTCGTCCCTTACATTAGATTATGACAATTTCTTTTTCCTCTGACTGGCTGTTGTTTTCTTATGGACTGGGTGAGTCTGGAAGGGGTAGAAAAAAAAATAATGTACCATGTATATATATGCATGTATGTATGTATGTATGCATGCATGCGAGTGTGTATGTATGTATGTATGTATGTATGTGTGCGTGCGTGTGTATGTGCGTGCGTGCATGTATTTCCGATTTAAAAAATAAAAATAAAAAAAGATTATCACAAGTGTGTGTTTGTGTGTTCATGAATCTTCTAAATCCTCCTTAAAGTTCTGTGAGAAAGCGATGAGAAAGTATAGCGTTAACAAAGCAGAAAACTGCTGCTTAACCTTCTGAGAGAGAGAAACACTAAACCTTAAAGATGGTTTAATTATTACAGTACTTTAAAGGATTATAATGTAGAAAAGTCCTGAGGAATTGTACTGAATTGAATGTACTTGTATAGACAGTGTGTTAAATTCGCACTCAAATCAAGCGAATCTTTAAAAAAAAAAAGGGAAAAAAAGGGAAAAAAAAATCACTGGAGTCATGTTTTTTTTTTTAAGAAACCTTTGTTTTGCCTGAAAAATAATTTAGTCTCTGTAAGATTGTGGTTATACTTTGCATGATCAAGTAGTAGTCATGTAATTTGTTAATAAATTGATAAAAAACTTAAAATATCTGCTTAATAAACCATATGTGGCATTAGCTAGAATTGCTACGTGCTTGTGTTAGCTCCTGAACTGTATGCTAGTCTAACCTAGCATTAGAAACAAAAACAGGCTAACTTAGTTAAATATCGCCAGTTTGTGTTAGCAAATTAGCAAGTAATGCTAGTCTAACCTAGCATTAGCAATGAAAACAGGCTAACCTATAGCATGTTAGCAAATTAGCAAGCAACACTAGGCTAACCTAGTTAAATATCGCCAGTTCGTGTTAGCAAATTAGCAAAACTTACCTCAACATGCTTTTTTTCCCCAAATAAAAATAGTGTGAGAAGCTTATCACAGATGATGAACTGGGCTGATTCCTAATAGTTTTCTTCTTTCTACACTGATCAGCTTGATTAAACTGCATTGTATGTTTAAAAATAAAACACAGTTTTGTCACAAAAAACACAAAAAAAGTATTCCATGTCCATGACACTCAAATGAATATAAAATATCCCAAATAACACTTAAGCATAGTAATGAAATACAATGCGTAGAGCATGTATTTTGCGGATCTGTCTAGCCGGGGCTGTGTACACTCAGGCACCACAGAGCATGATCTGCTTGTCTTTTTTTGCAACAGATAAAAGGTTACGTTCTGCGTCACTGTTTGCACACTGATGGTTTCTGTTTGTTTGGGACGTCATTCCATCAGGAGCAGTGAAGGCATCTCAAATATGCGCAGTCATTGGTAAAAAGTGTTTTTAAAAAAGCATCACCCACCGACTCGTACCTCATACTGCTTATGAGTATCCCCATCTACTGCGCATGTCAACATGAGTCATATTTGAGTTGTCATTTTCCTTGGAAGCCTAAAGTGACATTAACATAGCTAAGGTTGGGATAAGGATATTATATTTGAGAAGGGAATCAGCCGATACAATATCATCACGATACCTAGTTGCTGATTGGCGTTGCACTGCGATTTTGTCAGTATTATGATTTTCTAAATATCCTGATTTAATGTTCAAATTTAGCAAAAATTCTATAATTCCTACCATGCTGCCTGCCAGTGTGAATAGTTTAGAGCGCACCACCTGTAGGATTCTAGAGGAACAGCAACATTTTACTACCTCAAATGCAAACATACATAAATTAATACTTTTTTTGTTCATGAATTAAAACACAAAATAATCACAATATGTAACTGAATTGATTTTTCCTCAGCAGAAAACAGTGAATCACACACACACACAAAAAAAAAAATACTAATTGGGCTTTCATAGGCAGGGTCACCTACATATACTGTATACTGTACATATACTGTATACTGTACCAGTTAAAAGTTTGAACTCACCTTCTAATTCAATTGTCTTTCCTTATTATTTCTTTCTACGAGGGAGAATCCAAAAAAATATTCCGTACTCTGGCTGCAGAATTTATTTGAATTAACTTTTAGAAAGGACAAAAACATAATCTTTTTACATAATCTCTCTGCTTTTCAGTACACTTTGTCCATCTGTCAACAAGATTTTGAATTCTCTCATTAAAAAATGTTTTAGTCTAAGCTGCGAGCCACGAATGTACCGCTGTCCACACTTCATCAGAAGTGAATCTTTGTCCTCGTAGAGCTGCTTTCAGGGGACCAAACAGGTGAAAGTGAGACGGAGCGAGATCAGGACTACAGGATGGATGCTTTACCACATGCTCAAAACCACAGTATCGATAGTGTCGACAGTGCGGGCAGAAACGTGCGGACATGCAAAAATTGTCATCTAATATCACAACGCCCTTGAAAATCTGGAGTTAATTTTTTGCTCGCATAAATGCACTATGTAATACGTTCACACCTTCACAGCAGTGATTGGGGAGTCAGTGGCCTTGAACAGAAAGTGCTGATAAGACCAACAGAAGTTTTACCATCACCAGAGTATGGATCATTTTTGCCTTACACTCCTATATTATTAAAAACAAGGCATCCAAAATGTGCAATAATCTCTTCTGAACGGTTGATCTTGAGATGTTTCTGCTACTTATGATATACTGAGGTGCTGTTTGGGGTTAATTGGTGATTTCTGAGGCTCGTACTGTAACTCTAAATGAACAACTTCTCCTCTGCAGCAGATGTGAGTTTGGGTCTCGCTTTCCTGGGAAGGTCTTCATGAGAGACAGTTTCATCATGGTGCTTGATGAGTTTTGTAAATGCACTTGTCAATACTGTTCTTGCAAGAACCGTTCCAGAACAGCCGACCTTTAACAACTAACTGTTGTTGTTATTTAATTACCCAACCATACAGTATGTGTTATTTCATAATTTTGGAAAAAATACAGCATTGTTCTAGAATTTAGAAAAGAAAAATTATTAAGTAAAATGATTTTAGAAGGATTTTCAGACTTGGTCATATATACTGTATATACAGTACTGGTCAAAAGTTTGGACACACTTGGGCCGGATTGGGTCAGACTGTTCACAGTTTACACAAACAACGCTGGAAACAGGAATACCCACAGAAAACCCACCAAGCAATTAGTGGAATATTAGGATTCATATATCCACAGAGATCTATAGTATATATTAGTGACAGTTATTGGCCAAATCATCAAAAGAGTCTCACCTAAGTAAAAAAAAAAAAGAAAAGAAAAAAAAAAAAGAAGTGAATTCTTCATAATACTTAATGCTTCTTATCTTCTGATCCATGCTTGTTTTTTTTCATTTGTAAATATGCATACACATTTACATTTTTATCATAAAAAAAAAAACACACATTTGCAAAATACAATTTCATGCTCTTTTATGTAGTGTCCGTAACTTTTTCGAATTCAAATCTTTTAATGATCTTAATCGTCATTTAGATGAAACTTGGCCTGTTTAGATTTCACATAAACCTGAAAAAGTGTATTATTCTAAAATAAAAAATTGTTGATGAATTTGACATGGTTACGGACACTACAGATTTGTTGCTTTTTAAGCTTTTACCAAAACCGGAATGCTTTAACTTCTGCAGCAGTTTTTTACAGGTCACCAATTTTAGGATCAATACTCAATAGTAGAAATATGAATAATTTGCATTTTAAATTATTATTGTTAGAAGCGAGACAGTATAATGCTGAAAAATGGCCATTTTTGGGACACACAGAAATTATCTTTCCAAAACAGCTAAAGTTAGCTATTTGAATATTTAATAATAATATTGAATAATAGCTCTATTTTTAGAGAAGCAAGATTGGTCCCTTCCATGTTGTGTAAACTTCAGAAGTAGCTACTTTGGCAAATTTTCTGTATTAAATGTATAACATAAAAAATAAGCACCAACCAAAATCAGTACTATCAAAACACATACTAGGTTTCGGCTGTAAGCTTATAAAAATAATTGTTCAGTGCTCTGCCTGAAGACAAAGTTACAACAAAGTTAGAAGAAATGTAAAACTTCCTGGCGCTTTGCAATTCAATACGAATTCAAATCTACTGTAATGCTTGAATTGCATGATGGTGCAGTTTATGTTATTCGAACCTCTACAACAACTTTGTTTGTCCAGTTTGGTTGCTAAAGAGAATGAAGAAGTGTTTGGAAAGTGCACTGGCTGCCTGTTGGACTCACCCCTATCTGGAATCACCGCAATCAATTACTTCCTCCTGATACACTACACGTTCACTTTGGTGTTCCGTACTTCCCAGGTAATTCCTTCCAGATTGAACTCTCCATATTGTCTAATATCGAGTGTCATTATTGTTCTGTATCACTTTTACAAGAAGCATTCTGTTCTATTAGCGCATCAGAATATGGATGGATTAATTGATGCTCATTGTCGTGCTTTGTTTCTTAGACGGTCCCCTGAAGTCAGAAATCAATCAAATTTGACCCACTTCGTATACCAAAATGCAAAATATGTACTACACCAAATAGTAACGTCTATTCTCCATTCTTCACTCTGTATAAAAGGTCAAATCTGAAATATCACATGGATTTGAAGTCGTAGTATCAGTGACAAACAGCGTCATAATCCTATTAGATGTTCGGATAACGAACAAAAAGTCTCCATTCTGCAGTAAAATTTGACCCACTTCGTATACCAAAATGCGAAATATGTACTACACCAAATAGTAACGTCTATTCTCCATTCTTCACTCTGTATAAAACGTCAAATCTGAAATATCACATGGATTTGGAGTCGTAGTATCAGTGACAAACAGCGTCATAATCCTATTAGATGTTCGGATAACGGACAAAAAGTCTCCATTCTGCAGTATTTAATCCGAGTGGTCTGTATTATTATATCTCCGGTGCTTTTAATTTGCGGAGAATCGCAGACGTGGGCGCTTGTCGAGCTTGTGCGGCTTTAGCCTTTGTTCTGAACAAATACGGCCGTCATGACTAATACCGTGTAGGTCAAAGCTTTTGTGTGCGTGTGCGTGGTACATGACTTTCTTTGAAGTCGAACACAAAGAGCGTGTGATTAGTGCCCGCTGTTCTAATGGCTTTGCTCAGGAACAACACAGGTAGAGCCGGCGAAGACAGAAGTACTGTAAAGCAGTCGGTACAGCACGGCTGATGATCGGGATGGTGATGCCAGGAAGAATTTTTTTTTTTTTTTTTGGTTTTCATGCCAGAGAGACTTGCTGTTAGGATGGGCGTTGTGATCAAAATATTATCTCACGAATCTTGAACGTTGGAAGAACCGTGAAGGATGAAGGCAAACATGTGCTTGCTCTGTGTAACAGAGGCAGAGTAAGGCCCCCTTTGTCCACATTCCTGAGGGTCATTCTACAGTTCATCCATTTTTGCAATCATTTTTCTTTCTTTTTTTTATGCTCCAATAATGACAGCTATTCGAGAACAAGCAATTCAACATATTTTACCATCCATTGCGAAAGAAGCGCGAACCACAATGATTCACCTTCAAATAACTGGGATCTTTTTCAATTTCAAATTTTGTCGAAACATTTTTAACTGTTGTCATTTCTCCATCCTCCGTTTCTTCCTGCCATTTCCTACGATCTCAAAATCGTAATGGTTTGGGATCAAAGCGTGCCAGTCGGGCTTCAGCTTCACTGATATTAAGACTTGCAGCAGTGCGTCTCTCATCAGTGTAGATGGATGGGGATTTTACTCCATAGAGTATCGCGGTTTCTGATTGATTTGGAGTTTCTGACTAGCAAAGCGACAGCAGTTGCTTTTGATGATAAGCTTCTGAAAAACTCTAGTTCACCATGTGCTCTGGAGTAACACCACGATACTCTTCCTGTACTCCTTATCAGCATGTACACAAAAGGAAGTGCTTGTACTTGTACTCGGTCTGACCAAAAGTGCATCGTTAGTCTCGATCATCGTCCTGCTTATTTTCGGAATCGAATAACGAGGCAGCTCTATCAGCTGTGCCGCGCAGCACGACATGCCGTAGTTTTGTTCTTCAGTCCTTTCTCATAGAACACCATCAGCTATTTTAGATCTGATCTGAACTGAGCCTACACACGGCGTTTTAAGTACAGCTATATTTAGAAGAGACACTTTCATTATAGACCAGCCTTATCGGATTCTGAGAGTTATTTTAAAAACGCCTGCATAGTTAGAATAAGAAGTTGCTTTCACAGAAAGAACTTTTAATACTGCTTCCTTAACCTTAACCATTTTACCTGATCATTTTTTATATTAAATTTTTTTTTTTGGAAACTCGAGACTGCGTCGCTTTAATAGTTGGTCTTGGCTAAAAGGTTGGACCTGCGCGGAATTTTCTCCATCATGGGTGTAGCGCTTAAGCCGACAATAATAGCGACTCTTTCATCCCGTGCTTTAATGTTGCTATAGTAACTCTAAACAATAGCGTTCCATTCACCTGTGTTAGGATCACTCTCTCTCTCCCTCTCTCTCTCTCTCTAGTAAAACACAATACAAAACTTGGACACGGACACACACACACACACGCACGCACACACAAACACTGCTTTTTGGTTCTGGACAAAAAACCCCACCCCACCCCACCTTCATTCCCAATTCCAAGCATGAATTCATGATATGTCATGATGTATGATGTAAGACAGGGCTTTGTGATGGACTACAACATTCCCATCTCTACCTTTGTGTTCATTTGTATAGCTGGGTGTCCGTGGTAAGGCTTATCATCTAATATCGTGATTCATTAAAACCCTGAACACTCCCTGTTTCATGAATCATTGGTATTGTGGAAAAAGGACACATTTAGCAGGACTACTTAAGATGATCTTTTTTGTTTTTTTGTTTAAGGGGCGGTGTCTTATTCTAGGGTTTAATCATTTTTAACATGATGAATGTGTGTGTATGTGGTGGGTAAATCTTTCTGATTGTTAGGCATAGAAACCACTAATACACCACATACCAAAACAAACAGAAATGTTTTCGATCGTTGCATTTATTTCCACACGTGATGTGATGGTGAACTGTATTGAGCCATAAGATCTAATCCCAACTGATGTACAGTAATTGGTAAAAATTGGTGAATTACACCTGAATTACTTTCAACTGACATGGCTGTGCTCTCCCCCTCCCCTGCTTGACAGCTTTCACATTATTATTATTATTGTCCGTTTCCGAGTACGCTTACTCGTATCTACACTCCGATACACCAGGTGGCAGTATGCGCCATAAAGAGAAACAAAACAGGAAGAGAGCAAAGAATCTTTGCTCATCTATGCCTAATAATATTAATATTTCTAGTAACATGTCAGAAGCGACCCTCTCACATGCCTTCCTACTTCCTACTATGGGCTGATAGAGGATTAGAGGATGAGACACAGATCTTGGTTGAGACAAACGGTGGTTCTAAACAGCTGTCCATTTCCATGTTTAGGTATGTGCGGCTTTCTTATACTATTCGAACCGTGCCCGGGTACCTTGCTGTATCGTGCGCATGCATGACATGAACAATGAAGTGTGAAATGTGCTCCGGTCTGGACCCGAGTCCTTAGTGTGAATGCACTGTAAGTTGTGTGAACAGTTCCTGAGGATCTGAGGAAACTGAAACTGAAAAAATACTGTGGGTGATAAACAAATAAAAGCAGTTGAGTGTGTTTGCTTTTGGGGTATTTCACTTTGGGACTTTTTGTACTGTAAACAAACACCAAGCAGAGTCTGAAAAACTGATTGCTGTTGTTCTAAAACACTTTCGGTAAACCTACCATTGCAGGTATGAACCGTTGAATGCTTGCAAGCGTTCCATGTGTGTGCACGAAGGGGGCGGAGCTATTCACAGACAAGTCTGTGTGTTCATGTGTGAGAGGAAGAGAGGCTGAGCGAATCAACGATATGTACTCAATTAAGTTTTATCCGTTTTAAATAATATAACAGAAGACTAATATGTGAAGGGTGCAGGTTCGATTCCCTTCTCGGCGTCTGTGTGCATGGAGTCTGCATGTTCTCCCCGTGCTTGGTGGGTTTCTTCCGGGGAACTCCGGTTTCCTCCCACTGTTCAAAAGACATGCAGATTAGACTTACTGGTCTTCCCAAATTACCGTAGTGTGTGTGTGTGTGTGTGTGTGTGCCCTGTGATGGATTGGCGCCCTGTGTACCCTCAAGTCTCCTGCGATAGGCTGCAGGCCCCCGGGACCCTGTATACAGGATAAAACAGTATAGACACTCAGTCAGTGCTAAAACAGTGACGGGCCACTACAAATAAATGAGCGTGTGGAAAACACTGGACGGTGCCACTAGGGCTGTAATACTTAATTCTGTAATACACATACAATATCTGATCCATGTTACTTACTTCCAAGTTTATCAGTATCTGTTGTAAGAATTTGCACCTTCCCTGTTTTAAAGCCATAGACTGTCAAAGGTTGTTTTATCAGCAGTTGATACAGAAAGTAAAAAAAATGTTTACACTTATAGCTAACATAATCCCCTTATCTACACTATATCTATAGATCAGTATCTGCTTAGTGCTCAGTGTATGTATATCTCTATTCAGAAATGGGTATGTTCTCGACTAAAGTGTATATATATGTATATATATATGTATATATCACACAATGTGATATATGTAAGTGTATGTATATATAGTTATTAGTTAAGAAAATTATATATATATATAATTTTTTTTTTTTTATTAATAACTATTAGAATATTTATATCAATTTTTATTTTCCTAAAGTGTGTATAAATTTTTTTGGCTGACTCAGTGTAAATACACACACACACACGCACATACATACACATATATATATACATATATATATATGTGTGTGTGTGTGTGTGTGTGTGTGTGTGTGTGTGTGTGTGTGTGTGTGTGTGT
>JAAGKR010013586.1:0-12500 GCA_011419295.1 Clarias macrocephalus
TGTGTACAGTGTGTGTGTGTGTGTGTGTGTGTGTGTGTGTGTACTTGTGTGTGTGTGTGTGTGTGTGTGTGTGTGTGTGTGTGTGTGTTTGTGTACTGTGTGTGTGTGTGTGTGTGTGTGTGTGTGTGAGTCTGTGTGTGTGTGTGTGTGTCAGACACTTAATCCTTGCTGCTGCGGTCAGACAGAGCACAAAGGCTCTGACATGTTCTGGTTAAAGTGCTGTGATCACAGCGGGCTGAAGCTGAGTAATTGCTGCAGACAGCCGGGTTTTGTACAGATTACACTCACAACATTACATCATCGCCTGTGAGAAAGAAAAGAACGTGTGATGTCCTGATCCCTCGTTCACCTGCCGGAAACAGAAAAGCTTTTTGTGGGACGCAGCGTTTCAGCGTATTAAAGTCTCACTGCTTTACCTTTAGACTTCATCCTGCACTGTCTTTACATTTCACACTATTCAACACGGAAGTTACCGGAGCTGATATTCTAAGGTGTAATAAGTGTAAATATGCAGTAAATCACCAGAGTACCACTAAGAGTCCAACACGAGTCTCGCCTCCTGTTCACTACACTATATTATCTACAGTACATTATATATTATACCGTAACGCCTGAAGCTGCAGCTAAAACCAGCGGATGAATCTTTTCCAAGAGACTTTTATTCCACAAAAATACAACTATATCAGGTCTCTTTTGCCTAAAATGTAAGCTAATGCTGTACAGTATGTGAAACTCATGTAACTGTAGAACAGAACTGAGTGACGGATGAATCTTTACAGCTGCGGTTTATTGTTTGATTTTTTTATATTTATAGTTTTATGATGATGGGAATTTCACCTCTCGTAATTCACACTTTATTTCCAGCCAAGCCAAACCTCCTCTGTCCTGACTTTTTTAATGCACTGACACTGGAGACTCCTTCACTTAAACGTTACAAGAAACTCAGTTACCATGGAAACAAAGCGCTTGACGAGGAGCCCGTGATGCGCGGCGGCACCGGCGTACTCTGAGAGCTGCAGTGCGCCGTAGGAAACCCCTCACCTCCTGACACGGGGGAGAGAAGTTGTAACCCGATGACGGATGGGATCTTCCCATGGCAAACCTGCTTAAAGCCGACTTTATGTTCGAGTGTGTGTGTAAGCTTATTCGGAAACGCTTAGCCTTTGTTGACATTAACGTCTGTTTACACAGTACACACTGTTTTTGTTTTATGTCTAAACAATTTCTTTTTTTTCTTTTTTTTTTTTTATGATCGATGATGATGTCCGACGGTCACGTCAACATGCCCCGGAGTGATTCCGCTTCTCGGCATACAATGCAGCTCTGAAGCTTGTTTGTTCAGGTTCTTATTGAGACCGTGTGTGTGAGATACAATGTAGGATTGATCTCCAAAGGAAGCTCCTCTTTTATGAACATGACTATGTTCCTGTGTGTGTGTGTGTGTGTGTGTGTGTGTGTGTGTGTGTGTGTGTGTGTGTTGTCATGCAGTACAATAAATCAAAGTTTAGCTCCAGAGCAAAGGTGAAACTTGAGCTTCCTTTTCCAGCGAATAGAAATTAAAAATATCGTTAGATTTTAATCTTCCTTGCCAATTAAAATCTCAGCCTTGGGGATGATGTCAGAGACTCGATCACACACACACACCTGGACTCCTGAAACCATCGGAACCTGCCGCTCCTGAACATCATGTCATCCCTGCCTGCCCACCCCCTCCCCCTTTTGTCCTGTTCAGCAGGTCATCACATGGTATCTCCTGCGTTGCCAGATTGGATGTTTATCCCCACCCTGATCTGCTTTGTTGCCGGACTGTAGCGATGTTTTACATTTCATGCCAGTGATAATCACATCATCAGACAGATATGCAGCGTGAGGAGCTCGTCCCATGACCGTGAGCTCCTGATTGCAGGCGTGAGACGCGATTACAGGCGTGAGCACCTGCTCATCACGTGCCCCGATCAAGTCCACTAGGTGTCGAGTTCTGGTTTGGGATTCTGGTGTAACCTGTGATTTACTTCTCCCTTCAATGTCCGTGTTCATAGTTCAGGTTTCATGCTTCGGTTAACTCTTTGTGCTCCAGATGTGAAATTAATAAAAGTGCATATTGACAGCACATCTGCCTACACCTCGTTATTATACACAATTAGTATTAGTCATAATATTAGACAGTGACGTAGTGGTTACAACTATCATCTTGCACCATCAGGGTGGAGGGTTTGATTCCCGCCTTGGGTCTGTGTGCAAACGAGTGTGTGTGAACACACACACACACACACACACACACACACACACACACACACACACATACAAGCAATTTGGGAAGCCTAACCAAAACCAGGAGGAAACCCACCAAGGAAAAGGAGAACATGCAAACTCCAGGCACACAGACCTCGAGATGGGAATCGAACCCTGACCCTGGAGGTGTGAGGCGACATCATAAGAAATATATAGAATTATTATTATTATATTTACTTTAAATTACTTGTAAATATTTGACTTGTGAAACTTTAAATTGCATTATTGAGTAGATCCTTACACTGAGTTACTGAGTCACAGTCACACTGTCAGGAAGTTTCGTTTAGTTTTTGTGCGGGGGATTAACCACATATCACACAAATATATTATTATTATTATTATTATTATTATTATTATTAACAAAAATGATAGGAGCCGTTTTGAGCACAATTTGTTGGAGAAGAATTTAGTTTTTTTTTTTTTAACAAAAATAAAAAATAAAATCTCAATGATCATATAATCCGCTTCCAGAACACAGGATGTGAACCAGGTCCAAATTAATCCGTTTATTTGTGCATCTTTAATCATGACTCAAACCCGTGCCCGAGTTTCGCTGCCCCTCCTCCCTCCTCTCTCTCTCTCTCTCACACACACACACACACACACACACACCTGTGTGACTGCACCCTGGACGCACCTGCGGGGGGCCGGACGTCAAACCTGTCCAGGTGTGTAATGCGTTCATAAGGCCACGCCCCCTCGCCCATATGGGCTACATAAGGCGCGTGCAGGAGCTCGTGGGCATCGCTCCTCGTGCGCTCTCTCCAGGTCTCCAGATTTACGTTAGCAGCAGCAGCAGCAGCAGAAGAAGAAGAGACGAGAAGATGAGCAGCGCGTCCATGATGAGTTTCTCTGCGGGTTCCCGCGGCGGCGGCTTCTCCTCGTCCTCTCTGTCCCTGGGCGGGGGCGGCGTCTACGGCATGCGCATCTCCGGGGCGCGCGCTCCCAGCGTGTACGGCGGCGCGGATGGCCGGAGCGTGCGCGTGTCCACCTACCAGGTGTCGTCCGCCGGCGCTGGTGGTTTTGCTGGTGGTTTTGCTGGTGCCGGTGGCTTCCAGGACGGGATCGGGGCGAGCGAGAAGCTGACCATGCAGAACCTCAACGACCGGCTGGCCGCCTACCTGGAGAAGGTCCGCGCGCTCGAGAAGGACAACGCGGCGCTCGAGCTCAAGATCCGCGAGTGGTACGACAAGAGCAAACCGACCACGCGCGACTACAGTCACTACATGGCCACCATCCAGGACCTGCGCACCAAGGTGAGGGACACGGGAGGGTGTGTGTGTGTGTGTGTGTGTGTGTGTGTGGGACAGCAGTGATGATGATCATCATCATCACCATAATTATTATTAGTTTATACATTTAAATAATCACATTATTATTATTATTATTATTATTATTATTATTATATTTGATTTGGGATGGATCAGGAATGACATCTGGCGTAAAAACCTGTGTGTGTGTGTGTGTGTGTGGGTCGGACGGTATTTAGTAATAGTATATTAAACAAAATATTTAGCAGCTGTACCGTGTGAAGGCCTCGTGCCAGACGCTCAGGAGTCCAGATGGCAGCAGATTCCGTCCTGTCTGCTGACCTTAGAAGATCCTTAGAAGAACAATACAATAAGGCTCTTCACACACTATAGGGACCTTATAACAGTGTATTAACCAATAACAATAACCAATAACAGTGTATTAAAGATACTGTATAGAAGAGAGAGTTTAAGTGAAAGTCTACATTATTGTTCAACTCATTAACAAAGTGCTCAAGTCGGCTCGCCGGCTCGGCTATGACATCATACAGCATCCCCGCTGTCACTGGACCCTTTTTTTTAATTAGTTTTTAATTATTATTTTACATGTTAACTTTTCCCGCCTTTAAACTCCTTTAGCAGCCGGTTTAATGTGCTGTAATGGAAGTGATGATTAAAGTCGATTTTGTGATCGTTTTTATTTGTCCTGATTAGTTTCACCGACCTTCAGTTCCGTTCATGACGCCGAAACGCTAACGTGTGAAATGTTCTCTCGTGCAGATCAACTTGGCCACCATGGACAACGCCAGGATCATTCTGCAGATCGACAACGCCAAGCTGGCTGCCGAGGACTTCAGACTCAAGTGAGTGTCAGGAGGACAAACACGAGGTGTTGTTCCATAATTCATTAAATATTAAATGCGAAGTGACGTCGTGTTGATCAGCGTTAACGTCCTGTCGAGGCTGACTGTGTGATTTAACTCTGATAATAAGTGATAATTAATCATGTGTGGTTTGTTAATTACGTTACTCGTATAATGAGTGTAACTGTATTTTAGGTATGAGAACGAGTCGGCGCTGCGCCAGTCTGTGGAGGCCGACATCGCCGGGCTGCGCCGCGTCCTGGACGAGCTCACCATGACCCGCTCAGACCTGGAGATGCAGATCGAAGGCCTCAAGGAGGAGCTGGTCTACCTGAAGAAGAACCACGAGGAGGTGAGCAAACACACACACACACACACACACCACACACACACACATATGACAGGCACTTTATTTTTAGCATTAAACCAACATCAGTTGTTCAATGAAAGCTCGATTCTGTGCTAATTAAAGGTTTATTCATAGCTTATTAAACTGTATTCAGCTTCCACTTCAAAGCAGCTCAGCCTTTATATGAGCAATTCGGTGGGGCGGGGCAGGGCGGGGCAGGGCGAGTCGAGGCTTACACAATCATTCATGTGGTTAGGATATCCGTGGTAAGGTTATAATAATCTCTGATGATAATCTCTGGAAACTCGCATTCAGGACCAGAGATCACGAAGCATGACACTGATAGTCACGAGTCACAGTCCAGGCCACGCCCGATTGCATCATCGACTGCCACTAAATACCTCCGCCTTTAACCTTTTAAAACACTAATTAAAATCTAATTAAAGTTAATATTTTTCTAGCTTGTTAACGTTACGCGTAGTCAGTGCACTCGAACGTTTTTATGAAAGGAGAAAAAAAACCAACAACATGCTAACAGTGACTTAATGTTGTGCTAGCTAGCTGAGTCAGTGCTGTACGACCAGACGCGCTAGTGGTAAAGTCCCGAGTCAGAGTATAATCGGTATTTTCTTCCTCCCGTGTAGGAGTTGGCTGCTCGGCGCGCTCAGATGTCCAGCAGCAGCGTGAACGTGGAGGTGGACGCGGCTCCTCAGCAGGACCTGACGCAGAAGATCAACGAGATCCGCACGCAGTACGAGGCCATCAACGAGAAGAACCGCCGCGATGTGGAGAACTGGTACAAGGGCAAGGTGAGTCTCAGGGGGGCTGGAGGATAATCAACTATCTTAGTGCGTGTGTTGTAAAATCAGAAGTATGTGACCTTTGACCTTCGTCTCCCTTGGACAGTTCGATGACCTGAGCAAGGAGGTGAAGTCGAGCACGGAGAGCATCCAGACGCACCGCAGTGAGATCACCGATCTTCAGAGGACGCTGCAGTCACTGCAAATTGAGCTGCAGTCTCAGCTTAGCCTGGTAAACACACACACAACACACACACACACACACACACACGTATAAACATGTAAAAGTTGTTACATCACAAGTCAGAGCCCCGCCCATTCCACCATGGAACACCGTCTCTCACACACTCTCTCTCTCTCTGCGCTCCGATTGGTTAGAAATCGGCTCTGGAGGGAACGCTGCATGAAACGGAGAACCGCTACAGCATCCAGCTCAGCCAGCTGCAGGCCATAATCAACAAGCTGGAGGCGGAGCTTACGCAGATGCGCTCGGACATCGAGAGGCAGGCGGGCGAGTACGACCTTCTGCTGAACATCAAAACCAGACTGGAGATGGAGATCGCTGAGTACAGACGGCTGCTGGACGGAGAGGACACCAGGTACGCGTCAGCTTAACACCAGTGTCACATGACACTTAACGTGTAACATGTCATAGTCACCATCATCTTTACGATGAATATCAAGATTTCCTTTTAATCCATTGCAGTTTTCCAGTAATGAGGATAAAGTGTCATTATATAAATATTAACACTATTAAAACTTAACACATCACTATGAAGAAATGTAATATAATGCTATTATATATATATATATATATTTGACGTTTCAGGAATTTATTTTGTCTTTTTTTTTCCAGCAAAAAATCCACAGTGACCAAGGTGGTTGAAGTTCAGAAACAAACACCGAAACAACGTAAGTTCATTTAATAACTGAAAGATTATACGATCATCAGATTATATTACATTCAGCAGGATTCCTAAACGGCTCTCTAACGCTGTCTCCCTGTCGCGTGTCTCTGCGCAGCCGACCCCGTGGTGACCAAGCGCGTACGCATCATCACCGAGGAGGTGGTCGATGGCGTTGTGATGTCTCGCTCCGAGGATGTGGACCTCCAGGTCGAGAAGAACTAGTCACACACACGCACACACACAGAGGCGTCCCAGCTCAGTGCCATGCAGAGAATAATGTATACTGATCATTCTTATAATATCTAACCTGTAAGAAATGCTTAGAGGTGCGAGAGGAAAACATGTCTGTATATGGATCATATGAAAAGCATCAACATCTGCATCAACATCTGTAACTTTAAAAGAGACACCAAAATAAAGAATAACACTTCTGTCAGCATGTGTGTCTTCCATTCTGTCCTTCAGAGTGACAACATGAACACTTTAATCAGTGTTATACACACACACACCTACACACACCTACACACACCTACACACACCTACGCACTCCTACACACACCTACACACACCTACACACTCCTACACACACCTACACACTCCTACACACACCTACACACACCTACACACTCCTACACACACTTACACACACCTACACACACCTACACACACCTACACACACCTACACACACCTACGCACTCCTACACACACCTACACACACCTACACACACCTACACACACTTACACACTCCTACACACACCTACACACACATACACACACCTACACACACCTACACACACCTACACACACACCTACACACTCCTACACACTCCTACGCACACCTACGCACTCCTACGCACACCTACACACTCCTACACACACCTACACACTCCTACGCACACCTACGCACTCCTACGCACACCTACACACTCCTACACACACCTACACACTCCTACACACACCTACACACACCTACACACTCCTACACACACCTACACACACCTACACACACCTACACACTCCTACACACACCTACACACACCTACACACTCCTACACACACCTACACACACCTACACACTCCTACACACACTTACACACACTTACACACTCCTACACACTCCTACACACACTTACACACACTTACACACTCCTACACACACCTACACACACCTACACACTCCTACACACTCCTACACACACCTACACACACCTACACACACCTACACACTCCTACACACTCCTACACACACCTACACACACCTACACACTCCTACACACACTTACACACTCCTACACACACCTACACACACTTACACACACCTACACACACCTACACACACCTACACACTACTACACACTCCTACACACACTTACACACACTTACACACACCTACACACACCTACACACTCCTACACACACTTACACACACCTACACACACCTACACACTCCTACACACACTTACACACACCTACACACTCCTCCTGGACTACTAAAGAATGTCAATAAAGAGACAGATTGAATTAACCTTTTCATTATTAATGAAGTGTAAAAAAGTATTAAAGGGGTAATAATTTGTAGTATTTATTTATAGAAAGGTATAAGATGACAATCTCAACTTCAAAAACTAGTGAATTTATAAAATAAAATAAAAAACATCTCATAATATAATATTCAACCATTCTGCTATAATTTTGCTGCTTTCTTTGCTCACACAGATACAGTAATGAAATTGCTATAAATGTACAAGTATTGTGATAAGACATAAAATAAGACATAAAGGATTATTTAGTTTCCTTTTGTATCATAAAATAAGACTCATTAATTGGAAAACGCAAGTTTTCAAACAAATATCCAAAAATTACATAATAAATAAATAAACGTAAATTATGTAAAAAATTGTTAAATGTGCTACAAAATTCTTTTGAAATTTTGTATGTAATTGTATTGATAAACATTCTGTGTACAAGTTATTATAAGATAAACGTTTATTCGTTACACAGTGGAGAGATTTCTTGAATTCATCTATGTATATGTTAATAATAATAAGAGTAATAATAAGAACAAATTGATGTATAAATAAATAAAAGTACAAGAAAAGCTAAATAAAGCAAATTAATTAGTAAATAACTGAACAAGACTATAGGAAGAAACACATGACATATAAAACTTTATCTTATTTGTAATAAATGATTTATTATAAATCACTATGTGCAGATGTAATCAGAAGTCGCGCTGTTGTCGCCAGAAATGTAATTTTTCTGAAAATATATTTTAAATGTATTTAAGTGCAAATATTACAGAATATGAGAAACAGTACAAGTGAAATCAGATTTATTCCGACTTGTATCGTCACACTGCAAATCTCGCGATAGGTTAGAGACGTAGTGGGCGTGGTTTATCCTCACACACCTCCTCGGGATTGGTCCAAAACCCGGAAGTAAACAGACGCGTCATGTTCATGCAGTTATTTGAATCAACGGAAAGATTAATGCGTACGATTAGAGTAAAAAACAAAACACAAATACACAAAAACAAATCATTATTATTATTTCTTAATCAATAATTTAAATGGTTTTTGTTGGCGTAAAACGTCGTTTTTTTGGTGTATACTAGCTTAGCTTAGCACGGAGAGAACAGCGGCTCAGGTGACGCGTGCAGATCTACAGTCACACAAAACCGATCAATCCGGAGTGAATATCGGGAAAAGGACCGAGATGGAGGAGGTGAGTCATAAGTAAATGTCTTTTCTCTGTATCCAGACTGTGTTTGTGAACGAATCCACTCGTTGAATCGACTCTTTAAGATGAGCCTAGTAAAAGGTTTTTATAAGGTTTTTATAAAAGTTATAGGTTGTTTCCTTTTTAATTAATTAATTTTAGAATTTCAAAGAAATCGCATTCTACATTATTGTTCAAATATTGCTTCGATTCTTTGTGAGTCGGCTCTTGCTGGTGAACCGACTCGACTGATCCGACTCACTGAATCGAGTCAGAGTCCCAGCAGGTGAGCAGCCTGTCACTGAGGGTCTCCTGGACATGCTGGAGGAGCCAATCCTCGTGCAGGAGGTGGGGGCTGGAGTGAATATGAGACGCACATCGTCCAGTGTCTCACTCCAAACAGTGTCTCTGGAAGTCTGGTCTCGTCCCCGTCCAGCTCCACTGCTCTCTCTTTAGAGTCTGTAATTATCGCTTGACATGGACAGGACGTCTCCTCAATGTAGAGACAAGACCTACGTCTTTCTGTGGACCAGCCGTCAGTTTCAGGTGGAATAATGATGGTGGTGGTGGTGGTGTATCTTGTCAGAGTGTGTGTGTGTGTGTGTGTGTGTGTGTGTGTGTGTGTGTGTGTGTGTGTGTGGTATCTGAGTTATTGTCTGTGTGTGTAGCAGGAGCAGACGGAGTGGGACGCAGTGAACCGCCTGCTGCAGCACCACGGCTTCAAACCCGTCCGTTTCACAGACCCAGCGGAGAACAAGAACCTGGCAGGTATTTATTTACACACACACACACACACACACACACACACACGGTGTCCACGTGAACGAGCTGTTGCTGTAGAAACGAGAACGCGTTTCTGTCTCAGACCTGGTGCTGTTGGAGAGGACGTCGTCGTCCGAGCTGCGAGCCACCCTGAAGACGATGCTGACGGACTCGGAGCGCAGACAGGCGCTGATCCAGGAGCTCATCCAATCCAACAAGAAGTTAAAGTAAGCCCCGCCCACAACGCAGCACACCTGCACACACGCTTACACCTGTGGAGATCTCAGCCTGATGAATAAACCCGCTCGCTACTCACCTGATTAGTAATGAGAGCGCAGTGAGCTCCAGCTGATCCCCACCTGCTGTCATCTCATATTACACACACACACACACACACACACACACACACACACAAAGAGCTGTCTGTATAACTCCACTACTGTTTGTTTGTTCCTCTCACAGCCTCGTTGTTAAATCATTACAGTAAACATTCGCTGAAACTCTGAGTGTGATGTGTTGGTGATGTTCGTCTGCGTCAGTATTTTATCTAACGCTGTTCATGTCCGTCACGTGTGTGTGAGAGTCTAAACCGCTCTCATGGGCGTACATGTGACATTTGTCCTGTTTCTCAAGAGTCGACACTTTTACTGCAGATTTAGTTCAAGATTTTTTTTCTCCTTCATTGTTTACATTAAAATGTTTATATAAATATATTAAGTTTAAACAATTATATACATTTTAGATTTTTTATATATTTGAATGTTTTACTCTTTTTTTTTTACTTTAAAAGTCATTTTCTGTTCTGTATCAATTAAAACCTTCTGTTTCTTTGTTTTTATATAACTTTGTTTGTTTGTTTGTTTTTTTTTGCTCCTGAACTTTTATTATTTGAATGTTTTTACTGTACTGATTTATTTCATTTAAATGTTTAATTATATAAATAGTTCTTATATTTTTATAAAAAATATATTATTTCAATTATTAAATAATTAAAACTTTTAAATATATTTTTGCCATCATTTTATTACATGAGAGAAAATAAAAACTGGTGTTTATTTATTTATTTATTTATATTTTTATACATTTTATTTTACCTTTTGTCCTAGTTTTAGCCCCTCTTCATTTTATTCACTCACACCTGTTTCCCTGGAATTAATAATTTTAGCTAATATTTGTTAGATCTTTTTTCAGCTGCATCATTTTAGTTTTTTATATTTATATTATACTGAACACTTTGTCTTGGGTTTGTTTTGACTGTTCCTACTTTTCTGTGTGTGTGTGCGTGTTTGTGTGTAAAGCGAGCCGCTCTGTGTACGTGGCCGCGTTGTTCCAGATCGTTCCGTATAAATCGCAGTGTGTCTCTCGATCACGCAGTGAATCCGACGCTTCGGACGATGTCAGATTCGTTCACTCTAATGTAACATCACATCATTTCCTGTTCCAGACAGGAAGTGGAGCAGCATCAGGCCCGGGCGGCGCATCAGTCAGACAGAGCGGAGGAGCTGGAGGGCGTGCTGGCCGGGGTAAAGGTCAAAGTTCAGGGTCTGGAGGACTCCATTATTAATAAAGCAGCGCAGCAACGCGGAGAGAGACAGCAACTGCAGCAGGACAAGAGGGACGCCGAGGTGTGAGACACACTTTAACGTCGAGTGTGTGTGTGTGTGTGTGTGTGTGTGTGTGTGTGTGTGTGTGTGTGTGTGTGTGTATCACACTGAGAGACTCGGGTTGAGTTACAGACCAGAATATATCAGAGTTTACTGTATAGTGTCACTTACATGGTGTGTGTGTGTGTGTGTGTGTGTGTGTGTATGTGTGTGTAGACACGCTGTCAGTCTCTGCAGCAGCAGCTCAGTGAGCAGGTGTCCCAGGTGTGTGAGCTGCAGAAGAAACTCCGCCTCTCCGCGAAAGAGGAGGAGAAACGCGCCGCTCGCCAGAACCAGGCGTTCCAGCAGTTCCTCAGTCGCTCCGCTCGACTGCACTCGCCTAGTGACCAGCTGTGAGCACACACACACACACACACACACACACACACACACACACACACACTGAGAGACTCTGAGTGGTGTGTCTGATGTTTTGGTGTGTGTGTGTCCAGGATCCTGGACGTCATCAGTGTGTATGAGTCCCAGCTGCAGCAGCTGCAGGAGAAGCTAAAGTGAGTAAAGCTAAACAGACGCTCTGTTTCACACACACACACACACACACACACACACACACACACACACACACACACACACACACACCACCGATTGATTACTGTGTGTGTGAAGGAGCAGTGTGTGTTAGCTAACACCCCCAGCCTCCCCCAGACTCTTAGATTTAGAGTTTAAAATCTCTACAGCAAACTCTAGATTAAAGACACAACATCATCATCATCATCATCATCATCATCATCACCATGGTAACAGTGATCTGTTGGCGTTCTGTTAGCGCTCTCTAGTGGCTGCCGTGTTGTGTGTAAATCGACTTCATTAATCTGTATCGTTGCCTGTGTGGTGTGTAGTGTTGGATCATATGGTGATGGATGTGTGTGAATAATTTGGAGAGCGCCCCCTG
>JAAGKR010013587.1:0-13615 GCA_011419295.1 Clarias macrocephalus
CTGCTGTTGGCTCAGTCATTCTGTCAGAGACACACGGAGACGGACCAGAAGACTAGCAGTTAGCCCTGTAGCGTAGATGGTAAACCCAAACGCGGAAGTAGCGCGAGTAGGCAGGATAACCACGCTGTTTATTTTTAGAACTCTCTCGGAACGAGAGCAAGAGCTTACACAAATAAACCCGCGTTCTAATAACACACACTCAATCGAAAGCGAAACCCAAGAAAGTGAGTACTCACGATTAGGCGAACAGAGCGTCTGCGATAGCATGGGCAACTCAATGACTGAGCGATGTAAAGTGCCATCTTGTCTCCTTTTATGCTTCCTGAATCGCGACCGTCTTACTTCCGGGTCCTCGTGCCGGCCGCGTTAGGGTGTTTTGGTACCATTCTTTATTCATGGCTGTGTTTTTGGGCAGCATTGTGAGTGAGCCCAGTCCTTTGGATGAGAAGCAGCCCCACACATGAATGGTCTCAGGATGCTTTACTGTTGGCATGACACAGGACTGATGGTAGCGTCACCTTTTCTTCTCCAGACAAGCCTTTTTCCAGATGCCACAAACACTCGGAAAGAGGCTTCATCCGAGAATATGACTTTGCCCCACTGTGATTATGCATCTGTTTAATTAGAATGTTTCGCTTGAATTTATTTGCTACAGTATCATGTGCAGCTGTCGATGAGCTGCAGCTCATTAATGCTTGAGAGAATGAACTAAGACCTGAGGCCTCAGTCTATGGTTATAGCACCACTTGGCGGCATAAAGCTGACAAATGCCACACTACGCAACAGTAGAAGTCCAATTCTGGTTGAGTAACATCTGTAGTTCTTCCACGAACTATTACCACAAATTTGGTTGCACACGATTATATAGTAGTGTCACCATCTCCCCTACATAGGAAGTAGAAGGGCTAAAATTTCTTGTTGCAATGCCTATGTGCACAAACATGAATACAAAAAATAATCAAAGACACATTCAAAAAGTCTTTTTTAAAAATGGATCAAATTGATGAAACGCAAAAGGGCTCATAACGATGTGATATGCGGGAGACCACATCCATTTGTCCATGAAGTATACTTGTTTAGGATGTAGTTTTACCATAAAATTTTAAAGAAAATCTAAACTAAACTAAAGATGCTTCTACTTATTATTATTATTATTATTATTATTATTATTATTATTATTATTATTATTATAAACAGTTGATACATGGCTGTTATCAGTTAAATTATTCTCTTTTTAATGTGCATCTGTAACATCTAGATGATTTTTATTTTAAGATTCTGTAAAAAGTCAAATACTCAACATCACTGGAATATTAAGAGTTATAGATATTATCAACTTAATATTGCATTCATATTGTAGTTTATTGATAATTAGATTATATATAAAAATAGTGAAATTTGGCCACATCATCGGATGGAGTAAACAAAGATTCATAAAACAACATTGGTTAATTTAGAGTTAGGTTGTAATATTCGCAAAGTTAAAACTAATTTAAAGCACCTCCTAAACCATGGGTAAAACAGAGCATAAATAACTGGGTTAATAGTGGAATTAAGGTACAATATAATTAACACTTTATGAGTAGTTTCTGTCTGTACTTCAATATTATCTCCTAATAAGCTAAAAATAAAATATGGAAGTAAACACATTAAAAACACAGAGACTAAAATGCCGAGGACTTTAGCTGCTTTTATCTCAGACTTCATTGAATGTGAGGTGATTTTCTGTGTTTTAGCTCGTGTGAAATTATTAAGCTTTCTGATAGCAGTGGCATGTTTCTTAGCAATCACAAAAACTTGCATATAAAATATAATTATGATAGAAAGTGGAAATATAAATGCATATGTAAGATCGATTACAGACCAGCCTTCATTCAGAAAGTAAGAACACTCTCCAGGACACATTGCAGATCTTTTGAACATTCCATTGAAATAATAAAACACTGTGTTATACACCACACACACAATCAAGTTAGAATGAAGCACAATGCACATATTAATCGTTGTGACTGTGTTTGTGTAAAAAAATGGGTTTGAGAGAGCCAAATACCGATCCACAGCAATCAGAGCGATGTTATAAATGGATAAGAGTGTAAGGAAACCATCAATTAACCAAAATATTGTGCAGAAAAGACTTCCAAATATCCAGCATGACTCGATTGTCCAGCTAAACATTGGGGGCATTAGAAAAGCGCCAACGAGGAAATCCGACACAGCCAGCGAGAGCACGAGCATATTGGCTGGTGAGTGAAGCTGCTTGAAGTGAAAAACAGAGATGATGACGAGCAGGTTTCCACACACTGTTAGCAGAACCACAGCAGCTGAACACAAATACAGTAAAATATCAACTGCAGGAGATACAGATCTCTCTGGACAGGAGAAATGCTCACAGTGATCAGACTGATTAAACTCTGACAGATTCATGAGTGCAAAATGTCTCTAAATCATTTCTTAACCAGCTCTGTGGCTTTTATAGTTTAAAAACTAATCACACCCCTCAGGTTTGCGTCACAGCATGATAAATATGATGCAAAGCATTGTTGCATTGTTGCATTGTTTTTTAGTAGTAAATAGCTCCTTTTACAAAACACTTGGCAACTTCAGAAGGAATGGTTAGGTTCACGGTAATAAAAAAATAATAATGACTATCTATCTATCTATATAAATATATAGAATTAAATAAAATTAAATTTTGGAGTGAATCCATTTCCCGTAATGGCCAAATATTACTTAATAGAAAAATATAAAATAATCCAAGAAAGTAATGAACTAATGTGCAGGATCTATTTTGTCAGTATAATAAAAACAAATAAAAACAAACATCCATTAAAGAAAATATGGCAGTGGCATTTCTAAAAGAAAAAAAAGAACATACAACATGCCCTTATCATTAATCAGTAATAAAAACTAAAAACCATCAGTAATAAAAACTAAAAACCCAGGGGACCTTGTAGACCTTAAGATGTTGATATGTTAGCTTGCCACCTTCGTCTATGATCGGCAAATGCTTCTAAATATGGGGACTTCATCTACAAATTTTGGCTTTGAAGTAAAGTGTGGTTCTCAGTCGCACAATTCTTCATTTTGAATAAACATCCAGGAGCATCTGCGCTACTGTCCTTATTCACAAGAAACGCCACAGAAGACATAGTAAATGAGGCGGGATTGCTGTCAGGCTGAGAGTTGAACGGACTACCTCTGAGGGGACTGCCACTGTCTGCTGCACTGTTCGGTGCGCCGCCGTTGGATTCGCACTGAGGTGTATCTGTTGCCGGGGATTTGCCAGGGTGGAGTGCGCCCTCAGTTTTTTCACTTGCTGAACAAGCAGATCAAACAGAGTGTGAAACCCTGCTTTTTCGGATGGTATTGCTCAACGTGCCTTCCTTGGTGAATAAAACTTTAACTTTACATGACATTTTTACCTTGCGGAAACTAGATTTTCTGTTTATAATGGAAACATGGACAAGTGTGGGGGATTGGAGTCCTTTTACTGAACTAGTTCATTGTTCACTGAACTGCTCCTTTTTTAAACCATCGCAAACCTCTAGTCACAGGGGTGGCCTGGCCGTTGTGTTTAAAAAAGTTTTCACTGCCCATATGATCCTGACTGTGGTCCACAAGAGTTTTGAGGTACAGCTCTTGCTCTTCGATCTTGGTACTGAAGTATTGTGCGTGGTCGTTTACAGACCTCGTCAGTATAATACTGCTTTTTTGAGTGAATTTGCGGATTTCTTAGGGAATATAGTAAACCAATATGATAAAATTGTATTGCTTGGAGATTTTAATATTTATATATCTTGTCTGGGAAAGCCACTATCTAAGTATGTTTGTAATCATATGGACTCTTTAAATTTATCCCAATGAGTGCATAGCCCCACACATACTGTGCGCATGGTCATATGCTGGACCTAATATTCTTACATGGTTTCTCTATCATGGACATTGCTGACATTGAGCATTACCGGTGTGATGCTAAAGCTATTCTTCACACCATGAAGCTTTCAGAGTTCAGTTACAACTACACTTTTGAATGACTGAATGCAGTCATTCCAGAACTTGTCCTTTATGAACCATTTCCCTAAGTAATACCTAAGCTGTAGTGTCAACCTTTTGATCACAAGCAGGGAATGTCTGGATAAATTTTGTCAAGACAGCTGTGACAAGAACATTCTCACAACCATCCAATGCGGGTTCCAGCACAGTGAAGTCTACTGCAATTGCTTCCAGCAAACTAGAAGCCAAAATTGCTTAATTGATCCATGAATCTTTGCATGAGGCACTTTTGTTAACACACAACGCTAACAATCTTTAATCAACTGGGTGACATTATTGTGCATTCTCACACAAAAGCATTTGCTTCTCAGCAAGTGCAAGGTAGGTTCAATGGCTTGATGGCCCATAGAGATGTGCACCCACCATCTAGAACTGGCATCTTTAGGATGGAAGGCAAGAAGAGCTGAAAACATTCCCCATCTGTAAGGTTCCTAATCACTCGATACAGTAAACCCCGACACTCCCTGATACCATCCCAATGCTTTAACATGGACTGACCAGGTTTAGACAGAGCCATGCGATCCTTGCCATGTGGTCTCTTCTTCTGCTCTCACAACCTTCTAAATATGCTAAACACAGAAGATGTGTAACTCATCAGTGGTATAAACTGGAAATGTGGGTGTATTTCCCTGCCTCAGCCCATTAGGATCATCAGAATGACTGACTCAATCAGAGTGACTGCCCACATTTTCCTCAGTCTACAACTAGTTTAACTTAGTTAGGTGGCTAACTAAGAGACTTAATTAGCTAACTAGGTCAGACATGACAGATTTACATTTAAAATTATATCTATACAAAAAGAGACAACAAAGTGCACATGCAAATGTGCAAACAGAGCGACAACACAACATAGTAGCACGTTTCAATACTTTTGTGGTAATGAGGTAGTGAGTTGAGGTAGTGGGAGGAGAAACAGTAAACATTAAACATTCCTGAAAAAGTAGCAGCAATGATAAAATAAAAATACTTTTGTGCAAATAACAGTAATAACAGTCAAAAATATTGTGCAAAAAGAGCAGTTTCAGGGAGGTATGAACAACTAAAAATTTTGATGTGGCTCATGTGAAGTGTGACGGTTGTTGATCAGTGTGCTTGTGTGTGTGTTTATCAGTTCAGTCCCGATGTTATTGAGTTCATCTGAATGGTTTTTGTGGGTGTGTGTTTATCAGTCCAGTCCCTTTGTGTTGAGTAGCTTGATGGCTTGAGGGTAGAAGCTGTTGCACAGTCTGAATGTGAGTGCTTGAATGCTTCTATACCTTTTTCCAGATGGCAGTGATGGGTGTGCCCAGTCAGCCACAATGCTGGTGGCTTTGCGGATGTAGAATGTGGTATAGATGTGTTCAATAGAGGAAAGATAGACACTGATGATCTTCTCAGCTGTCCTCACTATCTACTGTAGGGTCTTGAGGTTTGAGATGGTACAATTCCCAAACCAGACGGTGATGCAGCTGCTCAGGATGCTCTTGATAATCCCTCTATTGAAGGTGGTGAGGATTGGTGGTGAGGACCTTCCTCAGCCTTCTCAAGAAGAAAAGACATTGTTGGGCTTTCTTGTGCAGGGGGCTGGTGTTGAGGGACCAGGTAAGGTTCTCCTCCAGGTGGACACCCAGGAATTTGGCACGCTTGACGATCTCTACCGAGGAGTTGTTGATGTTTAGTGGAGAGTGGTCGCTCCGTGTCCTCCTGAAGTCAACAACCATCTCTTTTGTCTTAGCAACATTCAGAGACAGGTTGTTGTCTTTACACCAGTCCATTAGCCTCTGCACTTCCTCTCTGTATGCTAACTCGTCATACTTGCTGATGAGACCCACCACGGTTATGTTCGGGGATGATGGTACTAAGTGCTGAGCTAAAATCTATGTATAGCATTAGAACGTAGGTGTCCTTCTTGTCTAGATGTGTCAATGCCAAATGGAGTGTGGTGGAGATACCCATTGTCCGGTTTGGACGATACGCAAGTGGGTCCAGTGAGGGGGGAAGCAGGGTCTTGATGTGTCTTATGACGAGCCACTCAAAGCACTTTGAAGATGATGAGTGTGAGTGCAACAGGGCGGTAGTCATTGAGACAGGACACAGAAGACTTCTTTGGGACTGGGACGATGGTGGTGCTCAGAGATATGTTGAAGATGTCGGGAAGAACATCTGCCAGCTGTTCAGCACATTCTCTGAGCACTCTGCGATGTTGTCTGGTCCAACAGCTTTACAGGGTATCACTAAGTGACCTGTCGCTGTTGGTTTGCACAGCACTTACACACCACGTCTTACCTCACTCCTCCATATTCCCCAGGCTGAGGCGATGTGGGTGCACACACATGTCATTTGCCTACTGGTTTCACATACCTGCAGACATATTCCATTCCCCAACAGTAATCCACACTGTGCATAACAACACATACACACATATGTTTAAAGCTGTTTGTTGTTTACCTTTGGTTTTGTTTTGTGTTTTATATTGTTTGTATATTTACCGGTGTTCAGTGTTTGTTAGCATCTGTATAGTCGGCTTTCTAACCATCAGCCAGCCAAACTGAGCACCACCTAGCGGCCTGGCGTGGCATGCTGGCGCAAAGCAACCGTAAGCCGACTTGTCCATTGTTTTTCAATGGCGAGCGAGCGAGCGAGCATGCAACTGTGGTACCGTGAGCAATATTTAAACCATTTGCATGTACATACATTTATCTTCTTTTGTTTGTTTTCTTTTTTCATAGTGTTATTTTGTTACTTTGTATATAGCTTTGGTTTGTGTTTTTTCACTGGGACTCTTACACCTCTCAAGCACTATAAATAAATTATAACTTTTCACTTAACACCTCTGACAGGTCATGATAGGTCCTGCGTGATGTGACCACTGAGGTATCTGAGGATGTCCACTCTCTCCACTGGTCTTTAATTGATGCTGGGGATCTAGTCGTTCCTCTCCTGCTTTGTACTCAAGTCCACTATCAGCTCCTTTGTTTTGCTGACATTCAGGAGTTGTTTCTCTGGAAACAGTTCTCCAGATTTACAATCTTATCTGGTAGGCCATTGTTGTAAGAGAGAAGGCCCACCACAATGCTCAGCAGCAAACTTGATGATGGTAGTGGAGTTGGGAGGGCATGAAATTATATGTGTACATGGAGTACAACAGTGGGCTCAGAACACAACCCTGGTGGACTCCAGTGCTCAGGGTGAGGGGGGCTGAGATATATTTGCCCATCCTAACTGCCTGTGGTCTGGCAGTTAGGAAATTGAAGATCCACTGACAAAGATGGGCTGAGTACTTGGTGCTCCGGCTTTATGGTGAGTGTGGAGGGAATTATATTTCTAAACCCCATAAGTATTTTTTCAAATAACCATGTTAATGTAGTTCGTTCCGGAAGTGGGCTCGTATATCAAAACACTCGTAAACCAAATCATTTCCCCATAATAAATAATGGAAACTTTAATTATTCGTTCAGCAGCACAAACACAAAAAATACATAAAAAATTTATAATATAAAATAAAAAGTAAAAAAAAAAAATTAACCTGCACTTTACCTTTAAAAAAAGTAACAATAAATCCCGACAAATAAGTGTTTCTGTTTGTGTGTGAAAGTGCACTCAACGTGCAGGCTTTTTTTCCAACCTGCAGGCTGATACGGAGAAAGAGAGAAAATGGATATTTTGCTTGACACGCATGCACACACATGTGTTATGATAAACAGTTAAAAATTAAATAAGATAAATAAGATAAAATAACAGTTAAACACGTTAAATAACCTGTAAATATTCCACTGAAATAATAGAATTCTAGGCTATTTACCAGACACACAAATAAGTTAGAATAAATAACTCTGCACATAGTCCTCTGAGTGATTGTGCTTGTGTAGCTGCAGGGGTTACCCACGCTGGCACCTGTACACACCAAAAGCACATACAATGGATTCGTTTAAGTAATCTATCAAACTCATTTCAATATGTTAATTAAAATGTCTAAAATAAAATTGTTTATTTTATGTTGTAGCCCGTCTTTACAACATACAGGATGAGCTGTGGGAAAAGCTACACAACCTCGGCTTGCTGCAGGGACTCGGCCTCCAGCTCTCAGCATTGTCTGATGCCGGTGGAAAAAGGAGGGGACAATAGAAATGGTGTGCAAGGAAGTGGAAGCGTGGCAAGCAGACAGCAGTTGCAAAAAACAAACCTTATCAAATATCAAGTCAGTGCTTTTTAAAATTCTATCAGTATGTGGACGTTGCAACGAGAGGCGAAAACATGCTGGATCTTGTTTACATAAACATCCCTGGCGCATATTGGGCAGAGCCCCACCCCCACACTGGCTAAGACCACTCGTCAAGTCTGAAGCAGGCAAAAACCTGTACAGTAGGAGCCATCAATGCTCTTTAGAGCTGCTTTGAAAACACTGTCTGGAACACATTCAGGGAGGCTGCGGCTTATGGCGTTTTCACCATTTTGGAGGAATAAACGTCATTAAAACCATCTACATAAGTGCACCAATGATGTCACTGTCTCCAAGAACATCAGCTCACGCACCAACCAGAATTGTGGATTACTGTGGAGGTGCTTTCACGACTGAAGACCTGAGACTTTGCTTTCAGGGCAGGGGACAAGGTGACCCTAAAAACAGCAAGGGCCAAACTTTCCCAGGCCATCTAAAAAGGCGAAGAGCGGTGACATGTGGCAGGGCATACAAGCCATCACCAACTACAGGACATCATCACCTGCCTGTGACAGTAACGTCTTCCTTCCAGATGCACTGAACAGCTTCTAAGCTCGGTTCAATCACAGAACGACCTGTCAATGATCTTGCTGCCCAGAAATGAGGGGACATAGGAAAAAACGCTTTAACCCAAATTTTTATTTTAATAAATCAAAAAAAGTGTACCTGGCAGAGTGCTCAGAGAATGTGCTGAACAGCTGGCAGATGTTCTTACCGTCATCTTCAACAACCTTCTGAGCAGCGCCGTCATTCCCATGTCCTTCAAGACCACAACCATCTTCCCTGTGCCAAAAAAGTCTTCTGTGTCTGTTTCAATGACTACCTTACTTACAACCATCTATGATGTGCTTTGAGCTGCTTGTCATTAGGCCCTGCTGCATATGGCTGAGGGGACACACGCATCACACTCACTCTTCACCCTCCTGTTATCTGGAAAAGGGTACTGAAGCATTAAGGCCCTGACATTCAAATCATGTAACAGCTTTATTTTTACAAGCCTTCTGTCTAAAATAGGACTAAAATACTAAAATAGGACTGCACTGACACACTTAGATGAACTTAAAACACTACCTCAACTCATTACAAAAGTATTGGATTGTATCATGCTGTTCGTCATGGTGTTCCTCTTTGTGCACATTTGCACATGCACTTTGTTGAATAGAACTTTTTTTGCAAATTTATAGTGTTCCTCTATATATGGTTTTGTCTCATCCAGTTAGCCAATTAGGTGTCTTAGTTAGCTAGTTAGCTTTTGCTAATATATATCGTTAATGTATATTGATTGCATGTAGCACCTTGGTTCTGGAGGAACGTTGTTTTGTTTCACTGTGTACTAAACTGTATATGGTTGAAATGACAATAAAAGCCCACTTGACTTGATTTATATTTGTGGTCCTAGAGTAATAATATGGGCAAAGTCCATAACATCATCCTCTCAGTTGACGGAATGTATGGTGGCCCAAAAGGGCAAATCATCTTTCCCAGAATGTTTTTTTCTTATAAGTGTTTTTTCCCCTTGAAAATGTGTGCTTTTCCACAGTGTAGGTGTATGATTTTTCCCGTTTGTGTGCAACTTCTTTTTCCCCATGTGAGAACTCTCTGTCTCCTGTATTCTGCAAGCTAAAAGCTAAAGCTAATGCTCAAAGGACTATGGGACTGAGGTCAAAACGCAACACGGAACCGTGCTGGATATCAGCTCCAGGACTTATCATGATGGAATATACACTGAATTATAGCGTGATGATGTTATAATTTTCACTAAAATTGCAACTGGTCACACTTACCAGGTAATATTTAAGAAATAAAGTTTAATATATAAAAATAAATCGGATGTTACTGATTTAGGCACTGGTTTTAGCACTGCTGCATTAACTTTGTAGCAGTGCTAATACTATTGAAATGTATGGGGAAAATGCTGAGCAGGGTGTACTGTAAAAGGAATAGCAATCTCATTTAGACCATTAAACACTGATGTTCAAATATGGATTTATAAGCCATCACTATGCTAGCGCTTAGCATAATAAAACTAGCTTGAATATTACTTCTTATTTGGACACATACCTGATGTATATAAGCAGCTACATTGTTTTTGTAAAATGCAGACAAAGTTACATTTATAAAGCAATTCTTTACGAATCTTAAAACAACTTTTATTTATTTTTTTAAATAATTTTTTCCTTTGTGGTCTGTGATTTTTTTTTTCCTGTCTAAGTGTATGAGGGTTTTTTTTCTGTGTAACTGTTTAAAAAAAAAAAAAAAAATGAAACACTTTTGCATGATATTCTAATTTTTTGGAACTAAACTGTATTTCAAAGGTTCAATTCACAGTACATAAATTTAAGTTGCTATTATTCATAAGGCTACATGTTTTTAAATAGTTGAGTTTCCATTTAACCCATTGGATTGAGCTGTTAAGGGATCACTCTGGTTATATCTTCAGATCCTTCAGAAGCATTCAGTTTGTAAATTTATCCCACATGATTATAGTGGTGTGTACTGATCTAGACCAACAAATACACAATATTGAATAGTAATTTCATCAAACTTAGAGAAATATTCTAATATTTTGAAATTAAAACAAAAATGCCTTGAGCTTCATGTATAATGAATGTATAATATGAGTTTAACTTTATGAATTACATACAATTAATTTTTTTTTATAAATCCATGAAATTCAAATGTTTTGAGATGCACTACAAGTAAAATGTATGCAAAGGAGTTTGTGGGGTTTGTTTAACAGTTAAAGGAAGTGTTTGCCTTAAAACATTTAAGAACCTCTGCTTTAACTACTCACCATATGATAATGTATTATAATGTATTATAATTATATGTTAATGTATTGATAACTTTTATGAAGCTTGTTGTTTGAACTGAAGCAGAGCTGTCGGTTAACATCATGATCAAGGCAGCAAGCTTCAGTTAGCAGAAAAACAGTAATAATGATAAAAACCCATACTGTATACAAGTCAGTACCCTCACACATGGTGCAGTAATGATTTCTGTATCAGCCTGTACCCTCAGACAGTGTGGAGGAACATCTAATTCTATTCAGCATTTTCTGCAATGCTTTACATGCCTTTTAACTGTTTTGAAGAATAACTGGAAATAAACCCTCTATAAATTACATTAAACACTTTATTTACAAAATAATAAAATGCATGTATGTATTGGTGGTGCAAGAAGGCAGAGGATCAAGCGTATGACGTCACCACGACAATCTACAACAGGGGAGAAATAAAGACATGATGTTAATATAAGTGTCTGGTAAAAAGACTTCAGGATGTTACTATGCAGTTTGACACACACACACACACACACACACAGGCAGGCACGCACACACACACACACACACACACACACACACACACACACACACACACACACACACACACACACACACACACACACACACACACACACACACACACACACACACACACAATTTCATACATTTTATAGAATGCAAGCTTTTAGTAATGCTGTGTACAATTATTGGGTTTTGTCATTAAGTACTGCTGCACAATTTGGCCCTGACTACCCCATCCATCAACACACACATCACGTCCATGAAGAGACAGACGTGTTCACTGTGAGAAGGAAAACACACAAGCACACATATTATAAGTAGTATAAACACATATTTAATGACTTTATAATAGAATAGATAGAACCTGAACAAAAGCCCCTTTTCTTGACTGTTACATACATTGTGGAAGCACATTGCTAACTATTCAGAAGATCTCTAGCTATGATAAAACCACTACATTATACAGCAGTGTACATTATATGTCACTACAGTAACACTGATGAGCTCCAATAAATTACACACAACAATTCATTAACCATCTGTAACATTACACATAACAGGAGCAACTAAGAATTAGCTCAGGGATAATTAGCACTAGCTGAGAGGCAACAGTTAATACTCTGCTATCTTAGCTCTTTTAGTAAACTAGCGCTTAGCATAGTGATATTAACTTACGTATAGATCCATATTTGGACAGACATTTTACACAAACAATGGAGATAATTGTTTACATCACGTATATGTGTCCAAATATACTATTATATTAATATACATTAATGCACAAGCTAGTTTCCCTATGCTAAGCGCTAGCGGTTAGCATTGTGATATTATCTTGCTTATAACTCCACATGTGGATGTGTATTACAGAGACGCCATGGAGCTGATGGTTTACATCAGTGTTTAATGGTCTAATGAGACTTTTATTCCTTTATATCACTGACATTTACACTCGCCAAACACTCCAATAGCATCAGCACTGCTACAAAGTTATCATTAATTTTATATATTAAACATTACCTGGTGTGTCCAGTTGCAAATTTAGTGAGAATTATAAGGTTATCACGTTATAATTCACTGTATATTCCGTCATGATAAGTCCTGGAGCTGATATCCGGTAAGGTTCTGTGTTCAGTTGCGTTTTTACCTCAGTCCCATAGTGAAGAAATGGGAAAAATCACACATTTTCAAGGGGAAAAACACACTTATAAGAAAAAAAAAAAAAAACATAGACGAGAAAGATGATTTGCCTTTCTGGGCCACCGTAGGGGAATGGGCCTAAATAACATTTAAATGTTTTATTATGGCTTTACTTCATCTTGTTGATGTTATAACTTGATATAAAAGCTATATATTTTAAATGGTTTAGCATTAAAAAAAAGATTATTTCTACTATTGCTTATTTATTGTTTCATAAAGGATTCTACATCAGAGTTCACAGGTAAGAGACATCTTGTTTTTAAAAAGGGCTCATAAGTAAATGAAGGGCACGTGATCGCATACATTTGGCCATAAAGTGTTATAGTTTGTGGTACTGATTAAATATTAAATGTTTAAGAAAATCTGAACTAAATCAAAAATGACTTCTGTAATAAAAACAATAAAATAATCATTGTTATACTAATAGATAGTTATGGGTAATATCAATTATTATTGCTTTTATATTGTAATATATTGATAATGAGATTTTGACTCTTCAGATTTTATAATAAAATGATGAAATTTGGCCACATCATCAGACGAAGTAATATAATTAAAAAATCATTTACTCCGTCTGACGATTTAAAAAACGTTGATTAATTCAGAGTCAGGTTGGAATATTCGCAGAGTTAAAACTGATTGAAAGCACCTCCTAAACCATGGGTAAAACAGAGCATAAATAATTGGGTTAATTGTGGAATTAAGGTACAATATAATTAACACTTTATGAGTAGTTTCTGTCTGTACTTCAATATTATCTCCTAATAAACTGAAAATACAATATGGAAGTAAACACACCAGAAACACAGACACTAAAATGCCGAGGACTTTTGCTGCTTTTCTCTCAGATTTCATTGAGT